>OX122910.1:5826416-5968916 GCA_944738965.1 Nebria brevicollis
TTTTATAAACCTTAATATGATATGTAATAGGGTCAAAATATATTATTTTACAAACAGTAAATATTTCATTCGACCAATTTGGTGTATAACCTTTCGCAAAAATTGTTTTATACCTTGATATTCTTACTTTGTCATTTATTTTAAACTTGGGAGATTTAGTAGGTAATGTATGAGCAAAATTTTTTTTAAAGATTTCTCATTTTCTGTCATTGACTCTTGTACAGGTGTCATATTAATTGTGCTATCTCTAGTATGGTTATATTCTTCTACTAATTGAAGTAGCAAATCGAACCATTTGTAATTACCGTTTACAGAGAATCGGTGGGTAGGTAGGATTAAATTTAAAGTCGTATCAGCCTCTTGGGCTATTCACGCCATAAACTATATTATGAAATAAGCTTACATTTTAATTATATATTTTGTAAAAATAAAATTATAAACTTAAAATCTATTAAATGTAAAATATTAATAAAGAGGATTTAAAAATGTTTATAAAAATGAATAAAATGTACATGTTTAAAATTGTAAAAATTAATGTTCTTGTAAAATATTATTGAATGTATAAAAAATACGTGTATAAATAAAATTAATGACAAAACTAGCACTTTTAAATAAAGGCAAATAGACCTGTATTCCTGAGGAACAGCACGACTCTGTCAATGAGTGTCGAATGGTCACCAAGGGCCACCGACAGGTCAAGTGCCAGACCCGCCCTGTTTCGCTGCTCGGTAAACTGGGAGCACTCCAACAAAACGTGCGCCACTGTCAAAGCAGTGTCACACGTTTCGCACATCGGAGCCTCCTCACGGCGCAGAAGATGACCATGCGTCCACCAGGTGTGCCCTATTCGGAGTCTCACCACAGCGACCTCCTCCTTTCGGGATGCCCTATGGGAAGAATCCCATGGCCTTACGTTGTGCTTAACATTTTTAAGCTTGTTGGAAACTATATGACTCCACCTTTCCTGCCACTGATCCATGATCCGATGCTTAAAATAACCTTTTAGGTCATCAGCAAGCACCCGATCACAATCAATGGTGGCCTTGGACAAAGCTCGCTTAGCTGCTGCATCAGCTGCTTCATTCCCGCAAATACCAACATGAATCGGTACCCAAATAAAGCGCAAGATAGACCCTTTTGACGATAGTGTCATCAAGGTTGCTTGTATCTGCTGCAAGAGAGGATGTTTAGGGTACAAAGAAACAATCGCTTTCAAAGCGCTCATTGAGTCTGACACAATAACAAAAGAATTACGTGCGAGTCTGCAAATATAAAGAAGTGCTTGGTAGAGTGCATACAGCTCTGCCGTGTATACGGACGAGAGTTTGTGAAGACGAAACTCACATGCACCTCTTGCCGATATATAAGCACGTGCAACCCTGTCGTTGCTCTTCGAACCGTCGGTATAAATGCGAATCCGTTGCCGATAGTTGGCAATGATACGAGCAAACTCACGTTGGAACAGAATGGGTGGAGTGGAGGATCGATCTAGCTTTGAAAGCGCATAGTTGGTATTCGGACGGGAGAATGTCCAAGGAGGAAAGGGGCTAAAATAAGTGTCTGGGGTTGAAGGAAGTTCAAAATTAACTTCTCCAAAAGTATTGCGAGATCTGATAGTGAAGGAACCCACCGAACGAGCCCTTCTGTCATAAATCTCCGCAAACTGTTGACCAAAGACCGTGTCAAAAACCAGGTGATATGGTTTCGACTTCATGGCTAACGTGTAGTTCATGGTTAAAAGCCTGCGACGATCATACAGAGAAGGTTCGCCAGCTTCGCACAATACACTTAGTATTGGGCTGGTACGAAAAGCACCAGTAGCTAGACGAATACCAGTATGGTGTATCGTATCAATGGTTTTGATAACGGATGGGCTGGCAGAAGCGTAAGCGATACAGCCGTAGTCCAGCTTGGTACGTATCAAAGCCCGATACAGGCGCAGCATAGAAATTCTATCGGCACCCCACGATTTGGAAGAAAGAACGCGCAACAAATTTAGAGAAAGCCGACATTTTTCCTTCAAAGCCACAAGATGGGCACGCCAGTTAAGCTTCTTGTCAAATAGGAGACCAAGAAAACGGGCGGTTTCCACAAATGGAAGATCAGTACCGTTGAGAGAGAGAACAGGATCTAAGTGAAGGTGACGGCGTTGACAAAAGTGAATGCACTCTGTCTTGGCCGCAGAAAATACGAAACCTTGCTCAGTAGCCCAGGTATGAAGACGATTGAATGTTAACTGCAGCTGACACTCTATGGAACAACAGCAGAAAATCGCCAAGTCGTCCACGTACAGGGATCCCAGCACAGGTGAACTAATACACTGAGCAACACCGTTGATGGCTACAGCAAACAACGTGACACTCAGAATGGACCCTTGCGGTACTCCGTTTTCTTGAGTGAAAATGTTGGAGAGGTCATTTCCCACACGAACTTGAAATTTGCTTAAGGAAAGAAAGCCTTCAAGAAATATGGGAAGATTAGGTAGGTTGGTAGGATTAAAATTTAAAGGCGTATCAGCCTCTTGGGCTATTCACGCTATAAACTAAACAATGAAAGAACCTATCATTTTAAAATTTATGTAAAAATAATATTGTTAGCTTAAAATCTATTAAATGTTAAATGTTAATAAAGAGGAATTAAAAATGTTGCTAAAAATGAATAAAATATACATGCTTAAAATAGTAAAAATAAAAGTTATTGTAAAACATAATTGAATTAAATAAAATACGTGAATAAATTAAATTAAAGACAAAACGAGTACTTTTAAATAAAGGCAAATAGACCTGTATGCCTGAGGATTAGGACGACTCTGTCATTGAGTGTCGAATGGTCACCAAGGGCCACCGACAGGTCAAGTGACAGACCCGCCCTGCTTCGCTGCTCGGTAAACTGGGAGCACTCCAACAAAACGTGCGCCAATTTTAATTTCAATAATCTTCCTATCTTCCTGATTGCGAGGACAATTAGAAAAGAAAGAAGGATGATTGCCAGAACAATTGACGCAGCGAGCCGGACCCTTACATTCTTCGCCCAAATGCTCCTGCTCACCGCACCGTGGACACACAGCCTATGCGTCACAACGAGATGCAGTGTGCCCGAACTTCTGGCATTTTAAACATCGCATTGGTCGAGGAAATTATGGTCTTACGAAACAACTGTGAAAACCAACCTTTATCTTCTCCGGCAACATATCTAGGCCAAAAGTTAAAACAACAGATGTCGTGTTTTTAACTTCGCCGTTTTTCTTCGTAGTGAGTTTTCGACAGTCAATAACACCCTGACTCGCAAGTTCCCGTTTGCACTCGTCCATCTCAACAAATAGCAGGTCGTAACATGATATTACGCCCTGACAAGAGTTGAGGGACTTGTGTGCCTCTACAGATATCGGCATGCCAAAAAGATCTGTAGTTTTCAACAAAGACTTTGTTTGTAAATAATTAGCCACCCTTGATATAAATGATAGGCCTATACGGACAGTTTGCGAAGAAAACTAAGATTGGTTTCATTGCGAATGATATGAGAGGAAAACACGGAAAACAACCAATTGTAGACCCCAAAATCAAAGAGAGTGTTAGAAACTTTATTAACGCTATACCCCGAATAGAATCCCATTATTTAAGGGCTCAAACCAAACGAGAATATATTTAGAGCAGTAAAAGTTTGGCCGATCTAAATCGTGATTATAAAGAAGACTGAGAAGATCAAGAGCTACCATTTGCAAATTCAGTCATGTTAAACCGCATCTTCAATGGCGAATTCAACATTTCAATTTTCATACCGAAGAAAGATCAGTGCGATCTCTGCGAATCATACAAGAATGCAGATGATGAGAGTAATCGATGGTTGGTAGACAGCTCCAATCTGCACATTAAACAAAAAGAATTGTCCCGTAAGGAAAAGGATTCTGATAAAAATAACCAGAATGGTACCTGCGTTGCTGTATACGACCTGCAAGCCGTAATGCCAGTGCCAAAAGGCTTGGTTTCTTCTTTTTATTACGCAAGTAATTTAAACTCTTTTAACTTTACTATAAGTGATTTACATGCCAAAAATGTGGAATGTTACTTCTGGAACGAAACGGAAGGGAAACATGTTGCCGTGGAAATTGGCAGCTGTGTTCTTAATTATATCGGAATTTTGATTGAAAAGATAAACAAACCAGATGTTGATTTTATTTTCTATTCGGATAATTGTTGCGGACAACAAAAAATTAAGTTTCTACTTAATGCATACGCTTTTGCATTAACAAAATTCAATGTCCGTAGTATTGAGCTCAAATTCCTCATTTGAGGGCATTCTCAAAATGAGGGTGATAATGTGCAGTGTCATAGAGAAGCAGATAACTAGGCACCTCAAATCCAGCCCAATATACGTACCAGATCAGTATGCTACGCTGATCCTGATGTACGAAGACTTTTTCGATCTGAAGACATTGCAGGAAGAATGGGGCAATAAATTTAACATCGACACTAATAGAGTGAAAATCAAGTGGCATGATATTAAAGTGCTCAGAGTCGAGAAGGAGCATCCATGTGCATTTTTTTATAAAACAACATATGAAAACAAAGAATATAAAAAAGTCATCGTGAATAGAATAAGATCTCAAGAAGATTTTAATTCTGTGCAGTTACTTCCAGCTTATTCAAGGAGAATTCCTTTAACTGATGTAAAAAAGACAGCCCTACAATCTCTATGCGAGAAGGATACAATTAAAAAGAAATATTATGAATTGTTTTACAAATTTATTTTTGATTTACGTTAATCTATCATATTCCATTTTTTACTTTCTTATACGCAGTATAAGTAAGTATTGTAATCATGAAAATTTTCGATCTCGAGATTTTAACGGAAATATATGTTTTGACCTTCCCTGAATCGATTCCAACTATTTTAGGAATGACGTCCGTCTGTGTGTGTGTGTGTGTGTGTGTGTGTGTGTGTGTTTATGTTCTCTACATCCTAAACGGTTGAAGCTAAAATTATGAAACTTTAAACTTAAGATTTGCATATGCCTGAGGTGTGCACCTCTTATTTTTGAAAAAAATATTCAAAGCAGAAGTGCCTGATTACTCTAGTCAATTTTGGCATTTTCTGCAATTACTCAAAAATGGTTACAGTTACAGAAAAATTTCATGAACAAAAATTAAAGGTATTTATATTTAGCACAACTTTTGTTAGAATTATTTTTCCAAAAAGAGTAATGGCTTCAAAATAAAATTCTGCTTATTATATATATTTTTACATAAATCGTATCATCTGCGCCTGTCAATTGTTTAACAAAATAGACTTAAATAGTTTGAAGTTTGACATTTTATATTGTTTCTAAGAAATATATCTACTGTAAAAGCGAACTAAATGTTAGAACGAATATTATAAATTAGAAAAATAATGTAACTACGATATGGTTTAAGCCATATGCGGATAAGAAAGTTCGGTGCATGACACTGCAGATATTTGTTTATATTGTTTAATTTAGGATTTCTAATTTAATACCTATTAAACATTTTTTTGTATTTTTCTTACTGGTTTTGTTATTTGTAATTATTATGGTAATAATAAACATCATAATTTTTCCCAAAGTCCTTAAATTTGCTAAACCTAAGTATTAAGTTTAAAAAATTAAAAATAATTTTGCCACTCAAATTTAAATCAACAAAATGACACAACACATTTGTGTGTCCTAAAAAAAACATAACCGTCACAACTTAAAATAATTTTTCTCTGTTCAGAGAATATATATATAAATAAATAATTTAAACACTTGGTTTAGTTTCACATTATATATATATATATATATATATATATATATATATATATATATATATATATATATATATATATGTATGTATATATATATATATATATATATATATATATATATATATATATATATATATATATATATATATATATATATTTATATATATATATATATATATAATAAGATATATATATATATATATATATATATATATATATATATATATATATATATATATATATATATATATATATATATATATATATATATATATATATATATCTATAGATATATATATATATATCTATAGATATATATATATATATATATATATATATATATATATATATATATATATATATATATATAGATATTATATATATATATATATATATATATATATATATATATATATATATATATATATAAATATATATATATATATATATATATATATATATATATATATATATATTAATCAATGAATATAATCAGACCATGGGAACAATTAGACATAATGACCTTGTTATTTAATCAAGATATCTGATATAACAAGCACAATTCGTGTAAAATATAAATTAAAACGCAAGATATTCTTTTTTCTAAAGATAATTATAATCAATTAATGCCTTACAGTTATATATATATATATATATATATATATATATATATATATATATATAAATTAATCAATGAATATAATCACACCATGGCAACAATTAGACACAATGACCTTGTTATTTAATAAAGATATCTGATATAACAACCACAATTCGTGAAAAAATAAATTAAAACGCAAGATAATCTTTTTGCTAAAGATAATTATAATCAATGATTTACGTTAATTAATTTAATCTTAAATATAGTTTGAAGTTTGACATTTTATATTGTTTCTAAGAAATATATCTACTGTAAAAGCGAACTAAATGTTAGAACGAATATTATAAATTAGAAAAATAATGTAACTACGATATGGTTTAAGCCATATGCGGATAAGAAAGTTCGGTGCATGACACTGCAGATATTTGTTTATATTGTTTAATTTAGGATTTCTAATTTAATACCTATTAAACATTTTTTTGTATTTTTCTTACTGGTTTTGTTATTTGTAATTATTATGGTAATAATAAACATCATAATTTTTCACAAAGTCCTTAAATTTGCTAAACCTAAGTATTAAGTTTAAAAAATTAAAAATAATTTTGCCACTCAAATTTAAATCATCAAAATGACACAACACATTTGTGTGTCCTAAAAAAAAAACATCATAACCGTCACAACTTAAAATAATTTTTCTCTGTTCAGAGAATATATATATAAATAAATAATTTAAACACTTGGTTTAGTTTCACATTTTATATATATATATATATATATATATATATATATATATATATATATATATATATATATATATATATATATATGTATGTATATATATATATATATATATATATATATATATATATATTATATATATATATATATTTATATATATATAATATATATAAAATAAGATATATATATATATATATATATATATATATATATAAATATAAATATATATATATATATATATATATAAATATATATATATATATACATATATATATATATATATATATATATATATATATATGTATATATATATATATATATATATATATATATATATATATATATATATATATATATATATATATATATATATATCTATAGATATATATATATATATATATATATATATATATATATACATATATATATATATATATATATATATATATATATATATATATATATTTATATATATATATATATATATATATATATATATATATATATATATATCTATAGATATATATATATATATATATATATATATATATATATATATATATATATATATATATATATATCTATAGATATATATATATATATATATATATATATATATATATATATATATATATATATATATATATATATATATATATATATATATATATATATATATATATATCTATAGATATATATATATATATATATATAAATATATATATATATATATATATATATATATATATATATATATATATATATATATATATATATTAATCAATGAATATAATCAGACCATGGGAACAATTAGACATAATGACCTTGTTATTTAATCAAGATATCTGATATAACAAGCACAATTCGTGTAAAATATAAATTAAAACGCAAGATATTCTTTTTTCTAAAGATAATTATAATCAATTAATGCCTTACAGTTATATATATATATATATATATATATATATATATATATATATATAAATTAATCAATGAATATAATCACACCATGGCAACAATTATACACAATGACCTTGTTATTTAATAAAGATATCTGATATAACAACCACAATTCGTGAAAAAATAAATTAAAACGCAAGATAATCTTTTTGCTAAAGATAATTATAATCAATGATTTACGTTAATTAATTTAATCTTAAATATACTACAAGATATAGAAAATATATAAGAATTAAATAAAATTTATTTGTTAACACATTGGCAATTGAAGCAGTTGAAAGAGAGACGGTTGTTGTCAGTGGATGCGTAGCTTAGGTGGTTAGAGCGATTGGCGCGATACCAATGGTCGCGGGGACGATCCCTGCCGTATCCGTTGCTTTTTAAACTACTTATGTTATTCTTAGCATGTATCTTAACGTGAATTCCTTAACTAGTAATAATGTCTATTTAAAATTTATTAACAATGCAAAAATGAATTTCCTGTAGAGCCAACTCTTGAAAATTTGCACGGTGGTTCATGTTTGTGTTATAGTGTTGAAAAACATCTTACTTGTAGATGTAAATAACTAACTCTAATAAGCAATAAGTTAATCTGTAAGAATATGGACAAACAAAAAACATTATTCGAAAATCTAGATATATTATTTCTACTTTCTTATACGCAGTATAAATAAGTTTTGTAATCACGAAATATTTCGATCTCGAGATTTTAACGGAAATATACGTTTATACCTTCCCTAAATCGATTCCGACTATTTTTGGAATGAAGTCCGTGTGTGTGTGTGTATGCTCTCTACAGCCTGCACGGCTGAAGCTAAAATTATGAAACTTTAAACTTAAGATTTCCATATGCCTGGGGGTGTGCACCTTCTATTTTTTTAAAATATATTCCAAGCGGAAGTGCCTGTTTTTTTTAGTCAACTTATGCAGTTTCTGCAATCACTCAAAAATGGTTATGGTTACAGAAAATTTGTTCGGAGAAAATTTAACTGTATTTATATTTCGCACAACTTATGTTTGAATTTTTTTCCAAAATGTGTACTAATTTCGAAATATAGGCTATTTCAATTTCTTCTTATTATATTTATTTATACATAAATCGTAACATCAGCGCCTATCAATTATTTAACAAAATAGACTTAAATTATTTGAAGTTTGACTTTTTATATTTATTCTACTGAATATATTTAGTGTAACAGCGATCTAAAGGTTAGAACAAATATTATAAGTTAGAATAATAATGAACTACGATGTTGTCTAACCCAAATGCGTTAAAACTACTCGCTATATTAGACTTATTCTTATACGAACACAAAAGCACATATAGAAACAAAGGGAAAATGTTATACTTCATATCTATCTAAAGACGTGTGCGACGAGTTCGTCAGTCAGATTTAGGTTATAATTGTTGACAAAGTCAATGACCAGAGGGTATGGGGAGATGGATTTTAACGTTAAATCGGTTGTACAACGTTTGCAAAGATGGCGGGTTCCATGGAGCCTACACTGGAGGTTTAGTTGTCGCCGCAGCCACCGAGGGCGCTTGTTTTTTTATTTTTTTTATTTTAATGAAAGGATAGATGTACTTTTCTTTTCGTTGTACAGTAGACCACGAAATGCAAAAGTACCAAAGGTACCTACTAAATAAAAACCATTATTTAAATAATACAAATATTTATTACTAATTCAGGTTTAAATTTTACTTTATATAAAATTCACATATTTATATGTTAAGATAACAATTATATTTTTATTATTAAATATTAATAATATTCGTATTTGGCTCTTCAGTCGAATATGAATTACATTCGATCAAATAGTTTTTATAATGGAACAAGTAAATGCTCATATTTATAAAAGAAAACTAATTTTAATAAGTACATTTTTAATGAAGCTACAATTGACTTTCATCCATTCATCGCAATCTTTAAACCATTGTTTAACATTTAAATAAGTTTTTCTTCAATAATATGATTTTGATGTTGGGACATTCTTCTCATACGCACCCATGTACGACAAAAAAATTACTTTCTGTTTTTCCTCTGCAACGTTTTACGATACCTTTCTGTCGCATGTCGTTGAATAGGATCGCGCCAGGATAAGCGCAAGGTCTAATCCACCTGCACTCGAAATGTTTAGAACATGCACGATATGTTCTATAAACATGTGCAGGAGGAAGAACGTACAGTCGCAGATTGTTGATTTTTTACAACCAAATTTGAAAAAGTGCTCTGTCTTTCGGAAAACCGGCGAACCGTTTTCTGTAATCAAAGCATCCGGGAACACAACAGAATCGGTTATTTAAATGCATACTACGAACAAACTATTATAGATTTCATATCAAATGTTTACTATTTATTTGTGATTTAATACTTACATTGCTCAAAAACAAACACTTGTTAGTGATAAATAATATAAAATACAAAAGAACTTCCCGATAAATAACAGAGGACAAATCAATAAAGAACAATAACAAAATTGCATGTATGACGTATTGAACAATAAAAATGTTACATTATTTTCAAAATGGATTCCAATAAACGTACTTATAAATAAATATTTTATTTTTCCAAAAAATGCAATATAAAATCATCCTAAATTTTTATTTGATTAGTAAAATATCAAGTAAATATTTAAAATTTATATACATTTAATTCGTTCAAATTTTAATAATTTTTATTTTCGTGACGATCGCGACATCTAGAACAGCGGCGAATATGACATTTTCTAACCTAACAAAACTCTGTCCAATGGTGGCTATGTTTCTTATTACTCCCCTTACTCTCTGTCAATGACACTATGAAGTGTGTGTAGTTTTCAGTCTCATTGGATTCAACACCAGATACGACATCAAGTTGTTTTATTTGCAATTACTATTATCAATAATTTCCATTCCTATTGAAATAAATGAATAAATTCTAAGTAAAATGCAATATTTTGCAAGTACTTATCTTAATATTCAATCATGATAAATAATTAGGCGTCATTTATGTAGGTATCGCCATAAAATAGATATTAGATTCGCATAGTTATTCGTTCGAGTTGGATATAAACATTTTAGCGTGTTGTGGTTGAAATTTGATCTTTTGAAAATGGATTTGCCAGTTTGGAGGCGTTTCTATGTAATATTAACATGTATATTTATTTTCATAATATCCTGCTTTGGTATCTTGCCTATAGATATCCGGCAGGAAAACTTCGGTATGTACGATTTGTATAATTTTATTATAAATATAGTGGAGACCGGGGCTGATTGTCGCACTTTTCATTCCATGTTAATTTATAACAATACTTTTATTCATTGTTATTATGTGACTTTTTATTAGTTGCATGCTTCAGTAATATAATTCACGGAAAAAATCTAAGATATTATATGTTGCATAAATGGTACAATTCTCTTATTCGTGCTTCGACAAATGCGTCCGGATGCCCCGACATGGGGCATGCTGTGTCAGTAGTTGGGGTAAGTTGGCGCAAATAAAATGTATACAAATATTTTAGCAGAATATTAGTATTTTATTATATGTTTTTACTTTGGCCCTTTTAACTTTCTTATACACTGTATAAGTAAGTATTGTAATCTTGAAAAATATCGATCTCGAGATTTTAACGGATATATACGTTTTGGCCTTCCCTGAATCGATTCCAACTATTTTTGGACTGACGTCCTTCTGTGTATGTGTGTGTGTGTGTGTGTGTGTCTGTGTGTGTGTGTGTGTGTGTGTTTGTGTGTGTGTGTGTATGTGAGCGCTCTACAGCCCAAACGGCTAAAGGGAAAATTATTAAATTTTAAACTTAAGCTTTGTATATGCCTAGTGCGAAAACCTTCTATTTTTGAAAACCGGAAGTGCATGTTTACTCTAGTCATTTTTTGCAGTTTCTGCAATTACTCAAAAACGGTTGCAGTTACAGAAAAATTGTTACAGTAAAAATTATACATATTAGCATTTAGTACAACTTCTATTTGAAACTTTTTTCTCAAACGGTTCCGGAAACAAGAAAATGGCTCTTGAAATTTCTTCATATTACATTTAATTTTACATAAATCGTATCATCTGCGGCCGTCAATTGTTTATCAAAAATAACACAACAGACTTAAATAATTTGAAGTTTGACATTTTATATTTATTCAAAGATATATATTTAGCGTAAAAGTGTTCCAAAGGTCAGAACAAATATTATAAATTAGAAAAATAATGAAACTACGATATGGTTTAACCCATATGCGTATAAGAAAGTTCAGTGCATGACACAACAGATGTTTGAAAATAATATTCCAACCGGAAGTTTCTGCAATGACTCAAAAATAGTTGCAGTTACAGAAAAGTTGTTACAATAAGAATTATTGATATCAACATTTTGTACAACTGTTATTTGAAACTTATTTAAAAAACGGTACCGGAAATAGGAAAATGGCTCTTGAAATTTCTACTTATTATATTTATTTTTTCATTAATCGTATTATCTGCACCTGTCAATTGTTTATCGAAAATAATAATAAATAAATAAATAATTTGAAGTTTGACATTTAATATTTATTCTAAGAAATATATTTAGTGCAAAATTGTTCCAAAGGTTAGAACAAATATTATAAATAAGAAAATTAATGAATATAGGATGTTATTTAACCCAAAATTGTATAAGAAAGTTCGGTGCATGACACTGCAGATGTTTTCTTTTTCAAGGCACTGTTTTAGCCTGTTCTAGCTAAATAATTGCCTCTTAATATTTTTGGTTGTTCGTTGTTCCGTATAAGCGGCTATTACATTTCTAACTGGAGTGTCCATCGGAACAGCACCCTTACCCTTTTTATTTTCTTATACGCAGTATAAGTAAGTATTGTAATCATGAAAAATTTCGATATCGAGATTTTAACGAAAATATATCTTTTGACCTTCCCTGAATTGAGTCTGACTATTTTTTAGATGACGTCTGTCTGTTTGTGTGTGTGAGTCTGTCTGTCTGTCTGTCTGTGGGTATGTGTGTGCTCTACAGCTTAACCGGTAAAAGACTCAGTTATGAAACTACAAACTTAAGATTTGTATATGCTTAGGTGGAAAACCTTTTATTTTTGAAAATAAATTCCAACAGGAATTGTATGAATACTCTAGTTATTTTTTGCATTTTCTGCTATAACTCAAAAATGGTAGTTTTTACTGCAAAATTTACAGAATGAAAATAAAAGTTAATAACATGTGGAATACATCTTCCAAAAAGATATTGGTTACAAAAAAGAGGTTTTTTTCCATATTCAACTCTAACTCAAAAACGGTAGTACTTACAGAAAAATTAGCAAGACTGAATATAAAAGATATTAATATTTCGCATAACTTTTATTTGAAAAGATTTTTCAGAAAAGGTGCTGGCTTTCCAAAAGATTGAATTATTTTTAATATTACATTCAATACAGTTCACATCTACTAGCGGAGGTTAAGCCTATATACTTGACCTCCGCCAGTAGTTGATCTACTCGCCACGGCATGTCTGTCGCTGATCCACAGACACTGGCGTTTAACGTAATGCAGCGCTTAATATTGTAGTGCTAGTTCCGCATTACAGGTGGCTACTATAAAAATGTCATACGCAATGCCAGGCATGCAACTAAAATCATACATGTTCGACAGTGTCCGTTATATCTCGATAAGAATTCTGACCTTATATTGAATGGTTCGTGTATTGTTGCTGATTGTTTCATTTGTATACAATTGCGGATATATTTAGCGGACGATATTTTTATTGTTTATCAAAATTTAAAATTTCTTTAAAATTAATATAAGATATCTATTTTCGTATACGCATTTTGGTTAGATCGTTAGAATTTATAAAGCATTGGCATTTTTCAAAATTAAAATGCGTATAAGATATTTAGTGACAGACTCGTTAGCTTTTATTTCGCCAGGTTTAGGAAATGGAGGAATATTTTCCGGTAATAACATATGTTTTGTAATGCGACAAGGTGCCACAAACAAAATGCGACAACTAGCCCCCAAGACACATTTTAATATAGATATTGTCTAAATACTGAATACACGAAGAATACACACTTTAAACTATAAGTATATGTAAAATGTTCTTAAACATATTTTTTTTAACTATCCACAATACGCAAAACACCTAGTTACAAATCAATTTCTTGTTACCTTCCCTTTTCATTAGGTTTAAGCTTATAATTAATAAATTTTAGACCAGTATCGCGTCGGTTAAGTCTGGCGTGGCACTTAATCTTTTCCTTTTTGAGACATCAGCAGTATGTCATCCAGCCCCTAATACAAATAGCAACGGTCTTCTCTATAACGAGCGTCCTACACTCGACTTTCTTGGATATTAAAATGAAACATTGGAAAATTCTATTCACATATTAAAATGAACTTAAAAATAATAAACATCTGTAGTGTCTTACACTGGTCCTTTTTATACGTAGTAGGTATATTTTGTTGGGGAAGAATAATTATTACACAAAACAAATTTCAAGTAATTGAAAACTGTACTACGTATGTTTAAAATACATTCCACATAGTTAATAAATATGAAATGAATAAACGTTCATAAGAATTTTAATGTAATATTTTTCAATGGCATCTTAATAATAGTTCATATTCTTTTGAGTGGTTGGAAAGCAAGCATTGTTTTTGAATTTTTCTTGAAAATATCTTACAGTAATATAAATTAGGTTTATATGGCTTATTAAACCTAGCCTTAGGTACTCAAATCTATTTTAATTTTTGTTTTAAATTCAGGAACTGATCGGAAGATAAAGCGTTTATTTGCAACCATTCCACCACGGGGACATTTCCCGGGTAAGAAAATATATTTTTTCTATATTAAATTTTCGAAAGAAGTACACATGCTTATTGCAAAATATTGAATTTTTGCAAATGACCAAGCATTAATTACATCGATAGAACACAGATCTGACACTAGAATAATAAAAAAAAATGGAAGTATATTCACCTCACAACTGAAGTTGTCCATAGCTGTAATGATACTGCTATTACGATTTCACAATTTGCAAGTTATTTTTTGGCTGAAGAATAATTTATTTGTACTACATCATCAAATCATCAAAACACTAGAATGAAAAAAGAATCATGGAGTTTACAGTGATTCTACTAGTTTTTTTTTTCAATATTTTCTTGCCTACAAATAATTCAATTGTATATTATCGACAAAACAAACCCTGAACCTTCCCACTATTCCCGGCAACCCTTTTAGTAAGTGCGTTCGTAAAGCCGTAATCAGGGCAGGCATCCGAGCATCTGGCAACCGCCACACATAAAAAGGGGTTACATATTCACGTGGACAACACCAGGGCAGATAACATCACAAATTATCTTCCGAGCAGGGACTTGATAGCTTTTTTTTGTAAAATGACAGACCGTTCGGAACCGGAAAGATACGACTGGAACCGTGGACGAGCGACGAAAGAAAATGATAGCATACGTCAACTGACTTAGCCAGACACTACCAAAAATTCGAGCGAAGCCGGAAAACCCGAAACTGGTGACCCAGATACGCTACAGTACTCAGCGTGGGTTGCAAACCCGATACATATCTGCGAGAGAGCTTCTCCAATTGGAAGAAGAAATTAGATGCAGCAAAAAGAATTCGGGAGAGAAGGGTCGCGATTACCTAACTAACATTCAGAGACCTATTTAGACGGAATGGAGAACTTACTCTGGAGTAGGTGTTGTTTACTCATTTATAGCAATCTGTTCCCGGAATACCGACAATGTATTCGCCGCCACGATATCAACGACATCCGAAAAAATGGAAGAAGTCGAACGCATCCAAAGAGAACTGAAGCCGCAAGGGGTAGTACACATGTCTCCACTTTGGCCTCTATCACCCCGAAACCACGCACACTTTCGAATTATACGTACTCTGCTGAAGATGTGGGAAACTTGGACACTTTCGCACTATTTTCCGTAATAAACCCAACATGTTTTGTTGGTGCTGTCAGAGCTAGGGTGAATTGACCCGGAATTGCGAGTGTGAAAAAAAAGCGGGAAACGAGAAATCAGCTGAAACATGGAGGGGCAAAGGCAATTCATTCCTACTTCAGCTCTCCTTAAAACTAGAGGAACAATTACTAGCGAACTACATGTCATCAAAAAAAAAAATTTTCCTGGACATCGTCCAGAAGGGACGGAAATTAAAAGCGTTGCTCGATACCTGCATTAGCTATATCTTTGTCAACGACATCCTCGCCGCAGAATTACTAGACCGATATACAACCTAGGAACCGCCGGTCATCAACAAGTGAAATAAGCAGATGATACAATAGTTACAACTCAAGGAATCTTGGCACTGGGTCGTATTATTGAACCTTTCACGTTCCAGAACTTGCTGGGCCCAACAAATTCAGTAATCCTAGGGATAGATGCACTCCGGCTATTCATCGTGATAATAAACATCGCTCAGAACAAAGTCTTTCTACACATACCTAGGATGAACACCAGACTATGTGCGCTACAACCATCAAGAAACCCCGAATAAAATCTAACGGATATTTTGGAGAAGAAACTACCATAGGTCGCTCAACTAAAAGGAGTAAATGTAAAGCATGATATGTAACTGGCGAACCATGCATCAAATAAACAACGATATATACCGCGGAACCCCAGAATGCAGCAGTTTATCAACGAAGAAGTGGATGCAATGCTAATGAACGGCATCATAGAAAAATCATGTAGTCCATGGAGTTCACCAGCGTTAATTGTCCGCAAAAAGGACGGTAGACCAAGGTTCTGCATAGATTTTCGCCAGCTAAACAAAGTATGCGAATAAGATGCATAGCCGCTACCCTATATCGCAGCGATAATAGACAAACTGCGACTCGACAAATTTATATCGACAATCGATATAAAGGACGGCTACTAGCAAGTAGCTCTCAGCGAAAAAGGCAAACCGTTAGCCGCATTTACAGTAACAGGGAAGGGTCTATACCAATTCAAAGTGATGCTATTCGGACTCCATGTGGCGCCAGCAACGTTCCATAAACCGTTCCAGAACACCATAATCGGCGCAAAAATGGAACTTCGTGCGTTTGCTTACTTGGGTGACATTTTCTTTATCAGCTTCACTAAGAGAAGTCAACCTAAAATTAAATCACGTGAAATACCTGTATGGCGTACAAACTAATAAATATCTGGGGCATGTGATAACTGAAAATGGTATCCACAGCGATCCAGACCAATTGGACGCCATGATCAAGATGACTCCACCAGTGACAGTGCGAGAAGTCAGACAATTACTGGGAGCCGCCTTCTGGTACCGTCGCTTCATTCATCAGTTCTTACATAAAATGACAGCTTTAGCGTCATTATTACGAAAAAGACAGCAATGGAATTGGGGGCCTGAACGGCATCAGGCTTATGACCAGTTCAAGATATCACTTACAGCGACACCAATACTAACACACCCGAACTTCGAGGAAACTCTTGTTCCTGCAGATAAGCGCCTCTCACAAAGGTATTGGAGCATCACTGGTTCAAGGAGACTTAAACAAACCACTAGCTATTACGTATATAAGTCATACAATATCCACCGCTGACAAATCTATTCCACGATTGAAAAAGATTGTTTGGCAATAGTATGGGCAATTAAAAAATTACGAGGATATATAGAAGATTACCGATTTACAATGGTGAACCACTGGACGTTTGGCGCGGTGGCCCTACAGCAATACGATTTCGACACGATTTATCGAAAAGGCAGTTAAATATGGCCAACGAACTGCAAATAATTACCGGCAATTAGATCCCTTGAACCAACCAAATGCCCCTGGTATCAAAGGATGATGCAAAGTGTTGAAAAGCATCTTCAGGGCTAATCAGATTACATTATCCGTGAGAGAAGACTGCACCGTCGGTTCTGGGACCTCGCCGACCTCTCGGATACCGAACGACAGCGAGAATTTTAATTTTGTATTCCCACGGCACAAAGATAGCAGTTCCTGTTGGAGAACCATGACCGACCAGACGGTGGGTATCTGGGTAAAACAATTTCATGGTTAGCGCTCCGCTACTACCGACCAGGCATGTATCGAGAGGCGACCAAGTACGATAGCCAGTGCCAGAGTTTCCATAAGCTTAAAGCGAGTTGACAAGACTTGGCCGGACAAATGGGACCCGCGAAAGTGAGCCAGCCCTGGGAGACGGTTGTAACAGTCATTATGGGACCTGTCTAACCAAGGAATCGCATACGTCGTTTGCCGAGGCAGGCTAACAAAGTGGAGAAAAGTCAACGCCTCCACAACAGTCTTCGCTTTGCGCGAGTTAATTCGGTGTAGATATGGTTGCCCGAAAATAGTGATTTTCGATGGCAGCAAGGAGTATGACAACAGAACAGATCAGAACAGCAATACATTGCAGGATTACAATATCCACTATTTCCGAACGCCGCCATAAGCAAACCCGATAGAGAGAGTGAACATAGTTCTGAAAGCAATGATGGCACAATTCTGCCAAAACAATCAGTGGCAGCGGGATGCATTGGTTTAAACTATAAACGAGAGCCATCCCTGTCTTCGGGGGTGTCTGGCGTTACGACAACGATTGGCATGGGCGCAACCCCAACTGTCCAACGAACATCTCCGCCGATTGCAAACACTCAGAAGGGCACAATAGCTTGCGAGATTCGTCGTAGCTCACGCTGCCACCAAATTCACTATAACTTGGGAGACCGAGACCTCACGTTCTATAGGGGCGATAAAATAATGCGAAACGACCTCCTGCTCTTAACAGTCTACAATATGTTGCCGCATATCCTACCACACCTATCACCTCCACAATAGGAAAGGCAAAACTATAAAATTCATACATGTTAAACACCTGCAACCGGTATTTTCAGATCTACTTCACGATCAATCGGAGTTTAAGTATCCGCTTGTAGACTCTCCTGGTATGAAAACGTTTCTGTTTGAAACCCACTTTCACCGATGGGACCCAGGAAACCTTCCTATCTACCACCGAGGACTACATGGCGAATGGCGTGAATGCACAGGGTTACACTGCAGCCGAAGCTAATATCACCGATAACAGCTACTTCCCCAATGACGATCAATTCGTTCCCACTACCCCGTCGAGGCATTTCCCTACCGAGCGGGATGTTATGGCTACCAATCCGGATACCCCTAAAACAACATCTTCTGATGCTGATCGACCCACCAGCCGCGAGTCCTCAGTCCCCAACCCGCCAATATCAGGTACCGCCGCCAGTCCATCCTCGCGGCGGTCTGAAACCGGCAATACCCTTGACAGTGAGGAAACGAAAAAAAATGATTAAGACGGACTACACAAACCTTTATATCAAAAATGAAACAAAGGTAGGTAGGATTATAGAGCTATTCACGCCATAAACTATATTATGAAATAAACTTACTTTTTAAATATATATTGTGTAAAAATAAGATTATGAACTTAAAATCTATTAAATGTAAAATATTAATAAAGAGGAATAACAAAATATATAAATAAATTAAATGTACAGGTTTATAATTGTAAAATTAAAATGATATTATAAAATATTATTAGGTAGGTAGGTAGGATTAAAATTTAAAGGCGTATCAGCCTCTTGGGCTATTCACGCCATATACTATATTATAAAATAATCTTACATTTAAAATATATTTTGTGTAAAAATAAAATTATAAACTTAAAAACTATTAAATGTAAAATATTAATAAGGAGGATTCAAAAATTATATATAAATAAATGAAATGTACAGGTTTAAAATTGTAAAAATAAAATGATATTGTGAAATATTATTGAGTGCTAAAAATATACGTAAATAAATAAAATTAAAGACAAAGCTAGCACTTTTAAATAAAAGCAAATAGACCTGTATTACTGAGGAATGGTCACCTAGGGCCACCGACATGTCAAGTGACAGACCCGTCCTGTATCGCTGCTCGGTAAACTGGGAGCACTCTAACAAAACGTGCGCCACTGTCAAAGCAGTGTCACACGTTTCGCACATCGGAGCCTCCTCACGGCGCAGAATATGGCCATGCGTCTACCAGGCGTGCCCTATCCCGGAGTCTCGCCACAGCGACCTCCTCCTTTCGGGATGCCCTATGGGAAGAATCCCATGGCCTTACGTTGTGCTTAACATTTTTAAGCTTCTTGGAAACTATATGACTCCACCTTTCCTGCCACTGAACCATGATCAGATGCTTAAAATAACCTTTTAGGTCATCAGCAAGCACCCGATCACAAACAATGGTGGCCTTGGACAAAGCTCGCTTAGCTGCTGCATCAGCTGCTTCATTCCCGCGAATACCAACTTGACTCGGTACCCAAATAAAGCGCACGATAGACCCTTTTGACGATAGTGTCATCAAGGTTGCTTGTATCTGCTGCAAGAGAGGATGTTTAGGGTACAAAGAATCAATCGCTTTCAAAGCGCTCATTGAGTCTGACACAATAACAAAAGAATTACGTGCGAGTCTGCAAATATAGAGAAGTGTTTGGTAGAGTGCATACAGCTCTGTCGTGTATACGGACGAGAGTTTGTGAAGACGAGACTCACATGCACCTCTTGCCGATATATAAGCACATGCAACCCTGTCATTGCTCTTCGAACCGTCGGTGTAAATGCGAATCCATTGCCGATAGTTGGCAATGATACGAGCAAACTCACGTTGGAACAGAATGGGTGAAGTAGAGGATCGATCTAGCTTTGAAAGCGCATAGTTGGTATTCGGACGGGAGAATGTCCATGGAGGACAGGGGCTGAAAGAAGTGTCTGGGCTTGAAGGAAGTTCAAAATTAACTTCTCCAAAAGTATTGCGAGATCTGATAGAAAAGAAACCCACCGAACGAGCCCTTCTGTCATAAATCTCCGCAAACTGTTGACCAAAGACAGTCTCAAAAATCAGGTGATATGGTTTTGACTTCATGGCTGCCGTGTAGTTCATGGTCAAAAGCCTGCGACGATCATACAGGGAATGCTCACCAGTTTCGCACAGTACACTTGGCATTGGACTGGTACGAAAAGCATCAGTTGAAAGACGAATACCAGTATGGTGTATCGTATCAATATTTTTACACATTCTGGAATTTCTGCGAATTTAAGACCATTACTAACAGCTAGTTTTAGAACTTGGCCTTTAATTACGTAATTTTTACAAGTTTTGCAAATATAATTTGAACTAATATTGAAAATTTTACCGAAAATGTCATCAGAGAAAGCTTGTTTAATTTTTTCATATTTAAAAGTGTTTACAGAATGAATGAGAAATAATCCCGCGCAACAACAACATATAAATTCAGGCATTAATGAACGATCTTTTAGAAATTGCAATTGCAACCCTGAATTGAATCTTGTCTAGTAATATTATTCTGCAAGTTTTCCCTAAATCTACATAATTCTGTATCGCTTTTAATTTGTTTTTGTATTTCATCATTTTTTTTTCTCTCTATACTCTTTATCATATCTTAAATCCCTTATACTTTCTTGAATTTTTATACGCTCCTTATCAACATATTCTTTGTTCATTCTCAGTGTTTTCATATTCTTTACGTTACATATTCTTTCTATCTCTTTATATTCTTCGTTCATTCTTAGCTGTTTCATATATTCTAGGTTATTTATTCTTTCTTTTTCTTTATATTCATCATTCATGCTTAATTTTTTCATATTCACTGTGTTATTTATTATTTCTTTATTTCTATTCTCATCATCAACTCGTATCCTTTTCATAGTTTCCTTATTACATTCTCTTTCTTTCTCTTTATAATCCTCATTCATTCTTAATTTTATTTTGTTTGTTTTATTTACTTCTCCTTCTTTCTCTTTATATTCATCAATCATTCGTAATTTTTGCATATGTTCTACATTATTCATTCTTTGTTTCTCTTTATATTCGTTATTCATTCTTAATTTTTGCATATTTTCTATATTACTCATCCTTTCTTTCTCTTTATATTCGTTATTCATTCTTAATTTTTGCATATTTTCTATATTACTCATCCTTTCTTTCTCTTTATATTCGTTATTCATTCTTAAGTTTTGCATATTTTCTATATTACTCATCCTTTCTTTCTCTTTATATTCGTTATTCATTCTTCATTTTTGCATATTTTCTATATTACTCATCCTTTCTTTCTCTTTATATTCGTTATTCATTCTTAATTTTTGCATATTTTCTATATTACTCATCCTTTCTTTCTCTTTATATTCGTTATTCATTCTTAATTTTTGCATATTTTCTATATTACTCATCCTTTCTTTCTCTTTATATTCGTTATTCATTATTAATTGTTGCACATTTTCTATATTACTCATCCTTTCTTTCTCTTTATATTCGTTATTCAGTCTTAATTTTTGCATATTTTCTATATTTTTCAACCTTTCTGTCTCTTTATATTCCTCATTCAATCTTATTTTTTTCATATCCTCAATGTTATATATCCTTTCTTTCTCTCGAAATGCAACATTCATTCTTAATTGTTTTATACTATCTATATTATTTTCTCTTTCCTTATTTTTATATTCATCATTAATTCGTAACTTTTTCATATTTTCCATGGCACTTTTTTTTTAGTACTATATGATTTCTTTTTCCCCATTTTATTTTATTTAACGATATGAAACAAAAATCAATTTAAACAATAATAATAGGTATAATTTAAATGAAATTAGATATCAATTAATAATTATTTCTATAAAAGAAAACGATATTTTTCTAACGCAACGTTGAATAAAATAATTTACGTAAAAACATATTTGTATCTGCCATTTAACTGTATTTAACCTAGGTATTCCAAAAGTAAATAATTAATTAGTACTAGAGAATAATTATTTAAAAAATATTTTTAATTCGGCTTACCCACTCAATTCAATACTTTCCACCTCAAAACGCAAACCGATTTTCAGTGTTGGATATTCCTAAAATTGTAATAATTTAACACATTTTAATTCTTCTATAAGATAAGAGTCCGTAATATATTACCTTATATATAAATTGCTTTATAGTAAATTATAATTGATTGTTCAAATAACAACTACTGTAAGAAAATTTACAATTGGAATATTTGTTTATGTTTATTAACTTTTGTTTTACTATGCCAGCTTGTGTAGCAGATACTAAACGTCAAATTTATTTTTCTGTTTAACAATTGCCACGGCACAAACTATATGATAACTAAAAGTAGAACAAATTTCACTAGCCATTTCCTTGTAACGGATACCTTTTTTGAAAAACCTATTCTCATAAAAGTTATGCGAAATATTAATATCTTTAATTTTTAGAGAACCAATTTTTCTGTAAGTGCAACCATTTTTGAGTTATTGGAGAAACCTAAAAAGATGACTAGAATAAACAGGCACTTCCGGTTTGTATATTGTTTTCTAAAATAAAAGGTGTTCATGCCAGGCACATACAAATCTTAGGTTTAAAATTTCATAATTTTCCTTTTCGCCGTTTGGGCTGTAGAGCGCTCACATACACACATACACACACACACACACAGACACACAGTCATATACTCACACACACACACACACACACACAGACGTCATTCCAAAAATAGTTGGAATCAATTCAGGGAAGGTCAAAACGTATATATCCGTTAAAATTTCGAGATCGAAATTTTTCATGATTACAATACTTACTTATACTGCGTATAAGAAAGTAAAAAGTCCGCAGAAGACTAGCCCACTAATCTTCTGGTAAAAGTTCAGATGGAACAGTGTGTTTTTTACAAGGTACCTTCCTCGCCCATTGGTCGCTTCTTACGACCAGCAGAGGTGCTGCTGGTGAATTATAACCCCCACCCGCAGGGGGAAAAACGAAACAAAGAAACGAACAATAATCGAAGAACTTAACAAAACAGAAAATATCGAATACTCTGACAGAAACAACAAAACTCATGCTTTTGAGCTGCGTTTCCACGAATGCCCACCCAACCACAACTAGAACAAACCACTGAACTAAATAACAAATACCAACTGAGCATCTTCCTCACGCGAAACACCTTCCGCCTCTATATCTGTTAGAATAGGTATTTTAACAGTTGTATTGTGCGCATGCGCGTAACAGTCCAGTGTAGTTTAGAATCTGGCCTCTAGGTTAGTTGAGTATTCATTGTAAACGCCGGTTGTGCATTTTGTTATATTTTCATAAATAATAAAGAGGTTTCTTCGTGTCCTAAATGCGTGTTCCCTATTTCGTTTTGTTGTCTTTGGAGTCCTCACCAATCTCGAAATACACCTTATTTACTTCAACAATACCTACAAACCACGTCCAGCGATATAACTCGAACCCACCTTAATTCCCACTGCACATTCCTTTTCCACACCAAGATAACCTAAGAGAGACATCATAATAAAAAAGGGATCGGCCAATACCACCGTTGCTTGCAGTGGGGACACGCAACAGCGAATTGCCACATGTCTCCACATAGTCTGAAATGCGCTGAGCCCCACCACACTCATTCCAGCTCTAAAAAAAACCAGACTACTCGAAAAATACTACAACTGTACTGGAGTACCCTCCGTAAGTTCTACAGAATGTCCATTGTACAAACAAAAAATAAATGCGCTTGATACACAACAGGACATCCTAAGAAGCAACACCAACATACAAACTATCAAACAAGCACCTATATACATCATCGACAATTAGAAAATGCAGATACTCCAGCCAACCAACACACAATCCAACACTATCTACTCCTGGAATGCTGTTGATATATCTTCATCACACCCGAAGACTACGATAATTCATAGTGTACAGAAACGACCGACCGCATCAAACGCGCGAACCATACGGAGGAATTTCAGTTAGATTGAAACCTGTCTCGTAGTGTTGAGTAAAATAATGATGTATGGAACTTTTAACAACTCATTTATTACCTTTTGTACAATTTTATATATATTGACTTGTATACAAAAAACAACCAACAACAACCCGTTTTTAACATAACTTGGCAACCAACATTAACAACGGCTTTTTAACATAGCTTAGCAACCAACAATCCGCCCGCCTTGAAACACTGTTTCAAATTTCATTAATCGTAATCAATGGGTAAAAGAGACAATTTGTCTATAGGTCTTTTGTATTCACCAATTGCAGTACGAACTGTTTCAGATCGGACTAATTGGTCTTCTCCGGGATGAACCTGAATTATGCGACCCAATTTCCATTTCAATGGTGGCAATAAATTGTCTCGTAGTAATACCAGATCCCCTATCTTCAAATATTCTCGTTTTGTTCACCACTTGGGTCGTTGTTGTAAACGATAAAGATACTCAGAACTCCACATTCTCCAGTAATGTTGAACAAGTTGCTGCACATACTGCCACTGTGATAATCTATTTATTTTAGTAATAGTTATGTCTGGTTCAGGTTAAGCTAGAAGTGCATCTCCCATAATAAATTGTCCAGCGGTTAAAGCATTCAAATCATATGGATCACTCGATAACTCTGTTAATGGCCGAGAATTAAGATAGGCTTCAATTTGTGTAGACAGGGTGTACATTTATTCAAAATCTAATTTAGTCTCACCAACAATTCGTCTCAAATGATACTTTACCGACTTCACTCCGGCCTCCCATGGGCCACCAAAATGTGGTGCAGATGGTGGATAAAATTTTCCATTTAATACCTTTACTACTGACAATGAGATGATTTCCGAACATTTCACTGTGTTCTGCGGTCCTGACTAGTTTCAGCATACTTTCGAGCTCCTTACTAGCTCCCACAAAATTGGTACCGCAATCACTGAAAATTTCAGCTGGTTTTCCACGACGTGCAATAAATCGTTTTAACGCAGCGAAAATGCCTCAGTGGTCGTATCACTAACAATTTCTAAATGAATGGCGAGAGTGGCGAAACAAATTAATAACGCAATATAAGCCTTGCATAATATTTTGCTTCTACTTCCAAACGGTTTCAGATAAAATGGACCTATATAATCCACTCCTGTATAAAGAAATGCGCGAGATGGATTTACTCTTGCTGATGGCAAATTTCCAATAATTTGTACTGCAATAGCAGCTTGATGTAGGAAACATGTCATGCAACATTTTGTTATCCTACGAACAACATCACGTCCACATGGAATCCAGTATCTTTACTGTATTTGAGTGAGTATTAGCTGAGCTCCAGCATGTAAAGCGTTACAATGTTCATTCATAACAATAAGTTTTGTTAATGCGCTGCGTCTTGGAAGCAGAATAGGATGTTTTTGATCGTTTGATATTCTTGCTCGCTGCAATCTGCCACCAACCCGGAGTATTCCGTCAGAGTCTAAAAATGGGTCTAATGATTTTGTAGAACTTTTCGAAGGCAATACCGTCTAGCTCTTAATACAGCGTATTTCTTCATTACATTAAGACTCTTGATCAAGTTCGATTAATATATGCATTGCACATTTTAGCTCGCTGACAGTTAAGAAGCCGAAAATTCGTAAATGTGGTAAAGTATTCACGTTTGAGCAAAATATTATACACCATGCAGTCACTCGTTGAAGTTTGTGGAGTGATGAATATCGATTGATAAAAGACAAGTCTCTGGAAATAAAGATAGTGATTATATCTGTATTCCGTTCTACTTCTTCAAGCTCAACATTTGTGATTAACTCTGTTGTATCAGGAAAATCATTTCCTTCAAGCCACTCGGGTCCTTGCCACCAAGGTTTGAATGATGCGAGCTCACTGACCTTCAAGCCCCGATATGCACAATCTGCCGGATTCTCTCCACTAGCAATATGATTCCACTGTGCTTGCGTATTCATGAATCAATGTTACTCTATTTGCGACAAAGGTTTTCCATCGTGATGGATGCGAGGAAATCCAAGCTAAGACCACTTTTGAATCTGACCATGCGTAGATGTGCTCAAATTTTACATTCAACGACAAAACTATCAATTTTACCAATTTTGATAGAAACACTGCTGCATACAACTCTAAACGTGGAATAGATATTTTCTTCAGAGTTGTTGCTAATGCTATCTTGGATGATTTATGAGCATGAATTGATTTAAGATATACCACAACTGCATAGGCCTTTTCAGATGCATCAGCGAAAGCATGTATTTCATAAGTACAGTCAGTTGAAAGTTCTATCAATCGATTTATACGTAATTGTTTAAGTGAAGATAAACCCTTGCAGTATTGTTTCCAATATACGTGAATGTCATCTGGCACGTTCTGATCCCAGTCTAAGTTCATTCGCCATAATACCTGCATTACAATTTTAGCACGTATTGTTATTGGCGTAACCAATCCATGAGGATCGAAGATTTTTGAAATATCTGACAGCATCTTTCGATTGGTAAGAATTTTTAATTCGTTCATTTCAGTGACATTAAATGAGAACTGATCTGACGGAGAGTGCCATGTTAGTCCCAGAGTTTTGATTTCGATATCACTACCACAAACTACTGTATGAGGGGATCTCTCAAATCAGGATCTATAGTGTTAAGAACTAACAAATTGATAGATGCCCATTTTCGCAATTAAATCCACCTGCTTCTAGTAACTTGAATAATTGTGTCTGTATGCGGATAGCTTCTTGTTCAGAATCAATTCTAAGTAGCAAGTCGTCTACATAAAAATTATTTAGTAATATGGAAGCAACATCAGGGAATGACTTTTGTACATCTATCACCAATTGTTGTAGAAATTTAATAGCTTGATACGGTGTAACGTGCCTTTTTACACGGTACCGAAAATCCTCGCATAGGCTGAGGGTGCCGGCTTCTCAGTTGAGAAGGGGTGGTTCAAAAAAAAATACCTATAGGTTTGGGCGCCAAGTAATTTAAATGTAGTGCTTACCTCAACCAGACTAAATCACGAAAATCCCTAGGATTTAATACAAGATCGACACGGTGGGCAACGTTGTACTCTGACGATACCTCGCGTATCGCACGGCTATTCTGAGTGAGTTTGCATCGGCCTAAAAAGAGGGCAGCGGGGGGGTCGAATAAACAAGTACGCCAGTAAGTTTAAATGTGGAGTTTAATATAAACACCCAACAGAATTAAATAAATGAATAATCCTTAAGGACAGTTACACTAATAAGGGTAACCCCTTAATACAAATTTACAACAATCAATACAATTGAAATCCTCGCAGTATTCCACGATGTGCGAGTTGGTTTTCTGAACGTAATACGCGCGGATGTTCGCGAAGTAACGCGATAGTGCTTGTACCGTTGGAATTCTACCCGTGACACTACCCGGTAAGAAACATTTACCTAAATTGAAATGCCCTTGTTGATCACCTAGGTTCACACAAATGTACATATGTTTCTGCAGGAAGGTGAGTCACAGAAGAAAGCGTTACGGAACGGCCCAAGGTACGAATAACTACACGCAAATCGAGTGCGTATTAAAAACCGCGATTATTTACAGCAACTCAATCAAACGGAGACAACGAACATCAGCGTTTACAAAAACGTTCACGGAATACATGGAATCTGAACGTAAATATAGATAGGTATATAATTACAAGTCGCATGTGCTTACAATATTATCTTTACAGCGATACTGCGCGGGCGCAGCTACAATTAGTGTGAATCTCACTCACGACTGAGTTAAATTTATAATACCAAATAAGTCTCTAAGTGGGCAAAATTTTCTTTAATTGATATTCTTAAGGAAAATTAATTCTGGTTTAATGGAAATATCTGATGGTACTTAGCTTATTCACTCCACTTTGTCTCTAGGTCACCTTGACTCGACTCGGCGAGAGCCGACGAGGGTTCCGTTGAGCTTGGATACAAAATGGGCGGGTCAGGTACTCCTGTTGAAATTTCTGGACGCAATTCCAGTAAATTGTAGATTTGGTGACGCCGGATGCGCGGACGATGATCACTGGATCACTAGCGCACTAAACGGTTACTTTTTAGCAAGAAAAGAAAAAGGCTGAGCCACGTGCTATTCCCCTTACGGGCAATCCACCGGAGTTTTAACTCGAAAATACGCACAGCGCAACAATTCACTCCGCGTGGAAAGTACCGTTCATTTTCTACAAGGAGTGAATTGTTGCGCTGTGCGTATTTTCGAGTTAAAACTCCGGTGGATTGCTCATATTAAGTAAATGACAAAAATACCGTCTCACCGTAACTCTTTTTTTTCTTTTTCCTATCCAACACACTCTCTGTTCACCGGTCCAAAAAAAAAATCTCCATGTCACGACCTTTCTTTTTCTCCACTCTAGCCAAACGAGAGAAAACGAAAATAGTCAGATAGCCGAGAAGAACAAAAATTGAAAATACACTTGCGCGCCAATATGCACAAGAAGGTCAAGCAAGGTTTACTCCACTGACGGTATGCTCAACCGCTATTCTTCTCTATCTGCCGGGACAGCCACGAATGATTTTATTTATTTTTAAAAGGGTTTGTCTATGTCGGATTTCAATAAATACCTAAATATTCCTATGTGGTGATAATATGATATCGATAACCTATGACTCCATCTATTTCCTAATGTAAACCGCTCTTGGTCACGTGAGATACGTGTTGACGTTTGGAAACGAGATTGGCATCAATAATATTGATTGGCAAGATCCAAAACATTACTAATATATAGATATTGTAACCTTAGTGCGTAAAATATATGAAGTGCCATGATAAAAAAAAAGAATTCTGTTGTCTAGCTACCGTTAAAAATAATTATTGATCACGACCGAGACATGTTTTTGTTAGTAAAAAAGAAAAAAGAAAAAGCTTCAAGACCTCCATATATTTAAAAGAAAAAAATACAAACTACTCTGCCGGATTTAGGACGTCCGGAATAAAACCCGGGCTGGCGCCCATATCAAAAATAATCCTAAATCTCTACTAGCCGATGCCGCACGGGAACAAGATTCGCCCTGATGTGATTAGGTACCCCTTTTATGTTATTCTCTAAATTTTTGTAATTATTTAATTTTCAAACATTATGCTTATAATACAGTAGTTCAAATTATATTTTAAATTAATTAAGTTAGTTTTTTTGTTTAATTTGTATTTGGCTCCCAATGTCCAGTTAATAGTGTCCAAAAATTTGTAAATAAAAATTGCTGCTAACTAAAATCTCCACCCTTCAATCAGGTCCTTCTTTTGGGAATTTAGGGGAGTCTGAGTGACTTCAAAAAAAAAAATAAAAGAGTCGAAACAACAGAAACAACAAAAGAAGGGACAAGACAGGGACATAAAAAGGGGCGAATGGAGCAGCTGATTGCCAATTGCGCAATTGGTCCCTAAGGAAGAATATAGCACGTAACAACGGTGCAGATGCAGTACCGTATGTTACAGTTAGCAGTCTGTAATCTTTAATAGGTTCAAGTGGAGATGCTCTCCACACTATTCGTTGGAAATCAATGTTTGACTCAGAAATACGTATTTGTCTATCCCTTTTTTATATATCAGCACACATTCTCATCTCTTACATGAGTCCTTTGAAAATGATCTTCACATATTTTTTCTTCAGTAGTCATTGTGTTTGCGTCAGGAATCTCTTCCAATTCCCAAAATATTGAGATATCATCACTATCGCATATGCTGTGATGTACCAAAACCGATGTTTGGTTTGTGATCAATTTTCCTGCTAAAATCCAACCCAACTCGGTTTCTTGAAGAGTTGGAGTTTCCATTGGCCCATCGTATCTTCCGTTTCGTAATAGAGTGAAAAATACATCGGCTCCAAGTAAAATGTCAATCTTACCAGGTTCATAGAACTTTGGATCAGCCAACTGTACTCCTTTTATGTGTGACCAAGTTGTTACGTCAATATTTGCATGAGGTAGTGTTCCTGTGACCTTTGGTAAGAAAAATGCATTGATTTTAAAATGTTTTACCTGATCATATATGGATGAAATGTTGAGTTGCATATAACTGCGTGATGTTGCAATCCCTGTGGTTGAGAGTCCTGCAATCTGAACGTTTGTTTTATATTTTTGTAATTTCAATGTTTGTGCACAATGTTCAGTCATAAAACTAGCTTCCGATGCTGCATCGAGCAACGAACGAAGAATAACTTGCTAACCGAGATAGTTTTAACTCGAATGAAAGCTATTGCAAGTAATACACCTGTTGTACCTAAGTCACTAACAAAATGAGATGTAATCGAATGAGGTTGCTTTTCTACTATTGTACTCTGTAATGTGTCGCTAAGATGTATAAGAGTATTATGACATCCTTGACATGTGCGACAAGTACCTGATTTACAAGCGGCGCTACTGTGTCCTGTTCTCAAGCAATTGTAACGCTTTTGCTGCTTCTTAACAACAGTATGCTTTTCTGCCGGTGACAACTCAATAAATGATTTAAATTTGAATAAATTATGTTCCTGTTTACAATATTCACATACCTGTTTGGTTATTCTATTATGAACTAACGTATGTTCCTTGAATTGTTTTTGTTGTGTATTTATTTTCAAACATTTGTCCTTTGCCACGATCGAAACGCTGAGTGCACGAGCTCGTTGATCCATGAATCGGTGCAAGGACTTGAATTCAGGTACTTTATCGTCAGTAAATGAAAGCTCCCATTGCCGTCGAGATTCTGGATCTAATTTACTTGGAACAATATGTACTAAAATAGCATCCCAATCTTCAATACTTGTAAAGCCCGAATAGACTCTATTGAAATGTCTGCTAAATTTCGTAATGTCCTGGCAGATTCATGTTATAAGCTGCATTGACTTTTTAAGCGATTAATGTGTGAATTAACAATTTTCCTAATATTGTGATATCTATTGCGTAACACTTGCCATGTTTCTACAAAATTCGCATCAGTTAATGGAAAAGATAATATTAAATATGCAGGTTCACCCTTTACAGAAGCCTTCAAATATTGGAGTTTTTGTGCTCCGTTTAAGGTGGAATTATTATGTATAGCAGCTATAAATAAATCTTGAAAAGACAACCAGTCTTGAAGATTTCCATTTAATGTTGGTAGCCCGAGTTTTGGTAACTTGAGATCCGCTGACTTGCTGTGTAATGATTCGGGACCGTTTGAGGACTGAAGTACAATGCTCGGAGGACTGCGTTTTGAAAGAAGAGTGACACGTATTTTATGAATCTTATCTTCAAATTCATTGTGATAATCTTCGTACATCGTACTCTTCATCAATGCAGATCTCATTGATTGATATGAACAAGTTATCGATGTCTCGTGTAAGTTGTTCTAATTTTGTTAAAAGTTTGTCACTGCAAACAAACGCATCTTCTTTTGTAAGACTTTCGACCGTCTTTTGCAATTTTGTTACCCTGCCTTTAAGAAAGCGTTAGCCTTTCATTAATTCAAATCAAAAGTTTTAAAAATACTCGAAACACTATATCGAGGACGTAAAAATGCCGGTGTTCGTGTAGGTCACGCGATGAGTACAAAGATGTACATACACATGCACATCCGGCTCGAAGGACCAAAATGTCCCGTAGTGTTGAGTAAAATAATGATGTATTGAACTTTTAACAACTCTTGTATTACCTTTTGTACAATTTTATATATATTGACTTGTAAATAAAAAACATCCAACAACCCGTTTTTAACATAACCTAGCAACCAGCATTAACAACCCGTTTTTAACATACCGTGGAAACCAACAAAACCACACAAATAAAACTCACTAACAACACTTTTTTCATTGCAGCCTACAATAGACCAACAAACTATTCACCGCTCATGACATTTATATCCTTGTATCATACAATAAAATACTATTAGTCGGTGACCTAAGTGCTAACCTCATAAACTGGGGTTGTCGCCGAAACAACACTAACTGAAAGACCCTAACTAGACACATCAAGTCACTTGTCACCAATATTCATCACACTAAGATCTCCACCCATCACCCTGAAAACTCTACGACTCCTACAGGCCTAATCATAAACAAAACGTACGCAACATATCCCACCCAGAATCTCTTCCGGAATTAAACTCAGATCACAATTCTATCATCATCCAACTATATAACATACACACAAATAAATACACGAGACAAATAACATCCTTCAAACATACAGCCTGTGCCTCTTGCAGAAAATCACTTGAAATTGCAATCACCATAATTATCAAACAACAACTAGACCACTAAATACACTCATTTGCACGCACTATACAAAACACATACACAATTAATCACCATCAAACCATATCTCGACCCCATATCAGACCACATACGCACCCTCATCTCATATCACAACCACGTCCGTAAGCTATGGAAGAGAACCGAACTCACTATACATAGACTCGAACTATAGACTTTAAACAACACAATCAAAACAGAAATCAAAAGGTTCAGAAACTAATCCTAAACCTCTATATACGCATCAATCAACCCCTTCAATAACACATTATGAAAACTAACCCGAAACCCTAATGAATCTCTAAAAACCTATACCCATCTTCATTATCAATAACACAGAATCAATTATTGACAGACAAAACAGTACAAACACTTGCACATCCGAATAAATACACATATCCAACACATCTGACTAGACAGAAATCATACAATCTACACACACATACCAAACACTGAACACCCCATTAACAAACATTAGATACACAAATTCTTTACCACTCCTACAAAATTAGTATAAACAATCAGAATAATTTCCAATCGCAAGTTTTGGGACCCGATTCCTTTGAAAATATCATACTTAAGAACAATAGAGTCTGCATGGATGCCACGGAAAATACATAAACATGGATTTGTATAGAAATGTATGGATATGGACGGATAATTATAATTTGTATGTATATGTGTGGAAACATAAGGATCGCCATGTATATGTATGGATAAGTATGCATATGTATGTATTTATATGTATGTATATGTGTGTATGGATATGTGTATGTATATGTGTATACATATGTGTATGCATATGTGTAAGTATATGTGAATGTATATGCGAATCTATGTGTGAATGTATATGTACATGTGTATGTATTTATATGTATGTATATGTACGTATATGTATGTATGAAACACTTACCGCCCCAAATTAAAATTTTCTCATCAAGAGTGTAACTTTTGTCAGAAGATCCGCTTACAGTTTTCAAGGATTCAGCGTTTTTAACTTTTTCACTTTCTTATACGAAATATAAGTAATGTGGCGCGCCAGCAAGCGATAAGGAATTGCTGAGTATGCTCCCTTATCCCTCGACCCCGCCTGTGCTTGGTAGACTAAGTAGGTAGAACAGTAAGGGACGGACAGTTGAAGACAAAGTGCTAAAGTGAGTGCACGGGAATTAGACATAAGGCTAGAGACGCTAGAATTGGTTACGCTACAATGGTGACAGCGGTGTGATCGAACTTATTACACGCAAATTAAAATTAAAAGATTAAAAATGAGTGATGTGCAGTGCCCAAAGTTTAGTTGTGGAAACTGGGAAGAGTGGATTGAAAGATTCGATGCTTTCGCGTTAATTAAAGACTGGGACAATAAGAAAAAGATTACGGCGTTGCCTTTCTACTTGGAAGGATCCGCGTGTCAGGTGTATCGGAGTTTATCAAACGAACAACGTGCGGATTGGGTTACTGCATGCGCTGCGTTAAAACCGACATTTACCAAAGAAATAAATGACGCGGAAATACGATTTCGCGCGCGCAAACAAGAGAATGGCGAAACGCTGGCTATGTTCGCGGCGGGTTTACGGTTTTTGAGCGGACTCGCGTTTACGGATCATAGCGACATCACACGTGAGAGGTTGGTATTAAAACAGTTCTTGTTGGGAATTGATGCTCAAGTGGCGGAGGAGACAGCACGGAAAAACCCAGGTACACTTAATGAAGCCCTGGAGGAGGCTCAAGTGGCATTAAGGATTAAGCTGAGGTTGTCTGAGATACGTGAACATCATTCTCAACCTGCGAGCACTGCAACAATTTGCGCAGCAGGTACCACACCAAATACAGATCTGGAGGGCCTTACAAAGTTAGTGGGAGAGCTTGCTACCGCTGTTAGCAAGCTGACTACATCCACTCGTGAATTAGAAAGAAATCAACAAGACAATGAGAGGCCGAGAGAACCTAGAGTTCGCTGGCGTTCACCAACACCACCAGTAGACACGCACTTTTATCATAAGGAAAGGTCGCAGAGAGTCTACAGTGGGGAGCGTTCGCCAACGCAGTTCAGGGATACCCGTCGACGTAGTGCTCAAAACCGTGTAACATCACCTGCTCCAGTGCGACGTGGACAGACTGATGGATCGGGGAATAAACGTTGCTATCTGTGCAACGCTTACGGTCATTTTTGTAGAAACTGTCCAAATCGCGATAGTAGGGATTCGGGAAACTAAAGCAAGCGTTGTTCAGTCCCGGAGTGACGCTTGGTACTACGATGGGACAGGCTGGAATTCAGGAGGATACAGCAGTAGTACGAGTGAAAGGACATATAAACGAATATTCGGTGATATTCTTGGTGGACACAGGCGCATCTCGGTGCTTCATGCGTAAGTCCTTGTGGAAACAGTTAGGAAGTGCGCCGTTACGAGTCGCGAACGGACATGTAGTACAGGCAAATCGGGAGGTTTTACCGGTTCTCGGAATATGTGACATTGTAGTCCGGATAGCCGATTTACGTATACGAATACAAGTTAGTATTTGTGAGAACTTGACAGACGATTGTGTGTTGGGATGTGATTTTTTACGACAACAACAGTGTGTGTGTTACCCGGCCGGTGGTTACATTGAACTACAAGGGAGACGAGTAGAGGAATACACTATCTCTCCAGTAGCCGCGATATTATGTGAGACAATAGTCATTCCCGCACGTACGGAGATTCTTGGTTGTATACAATTAGTTGGTGAACATTTGAACTTGCCGCGTGTAGTAGAACCATCGCCGCAATGTTGGGACAAATTTAACTGTATGTTGGGGCGCGGGTTAGTGTCGGCCGAACACGGGACTGTGTTATTACGTAATCCAACAACTGAACCAATCACCTTACGGAAAAATGCACGCGTAGGAACCGCGTATGAGTGCGCGGTAGTGAATGTGAAGTCTCCCCCGGATGTTTCGACTTCAAGTGAATTCGATTGGAGTGAAGCTTCTTGTCATTTGTCTACCGAGGAATTACGGCGGGCTAAATTGTGCATTGATCAATTCAAAGACACTGTAGCACATAGCAAGAACGATACGGGACGCACACGTATTCTTCAACATCAGATTGACACTGGAAACGCAAAACCTATTCGCCAATCACCACGACGACTTCCAGCGGGACGGCGAGAGGAAGCCAAACACGAGTGTCAGCGAATGCTCGAGGCAGGTGTTATAAGACCATCATTATCACCCTGGTGCTCGCCTGTCGTGCTTGTCCGGAAGAAAGATGGATCTACTCGTTTCTGTGTCGATTTCCGGAAGGTAAATGACGTAACCATCAAGGATAGTTATCCACTGCCACGAATGGACACAATACTCGATTCATTATCTGGTGCTACTCTGTTTACCGCGTTGGATCTGCAGTCGGGCTACTGGCAGGTGGAAGTGGCTCCGGAGGACCGAGCTAAGACCGCATTTTCAATGGGAACGGGTCTTTATGAGTTTAATGTTCTTCCGTTCGGAGTGTGTAATGGACCAGCCACATTCCAGAGGATAATGGACGTTGTACTGGAAGGCCTAAATTGGGAAAGCGCGTTAGTCTATCTAGATGACGTTATTGTGTGGGGCCGTAATTTCGAAGAGCATCTCCAGCGGCTAGAGGCAGTCATGACTCGTCTGCGACAAGCGGGCCTAAAAGTCAACCCGAAGAAATGCAGACTATTTCAGGAAAAAGTAGAGTTTCTTGGTCATGTCGTGGGTCGTCATGGAGTGGCTACAGATCCGGCTAAGGTACAAGTTGTACGCGACTGGCCCACTCCTAGGAACCTTACGGAACTGCGTTCTTTTCTGGGATTGGCCTCGTACTACAGACGCTTCATTAGTGGCTTCGCCAAAGAAGCTGAACCTTTGCATCGCCTATTGAACAAGGGGGTAAACTATAGCTGGAATGAAGATACGGAGGCAGCTTTTAAGAAATTAAAACAATGTCTCATCAGCGCCCCAATCCTGGCTTATCCGAGATTTGATCGGCCATTCATTGTCGATGTCGACGCAAGCGGTGTTGGGCTGGGAGGCGTTCTCAGTCAAGTTCAAGATGGTTATGAGCGAGTAATTGCCTACTTCAGTCGAGCATTAACAAAGCAAGAGCGCGGTTACTGCGTGACTAGAAGAGAACTACTGGCCCTGGTATCAACTTGTAGACATTTCAAAGGATATCTAATCGGAACACAATTTCTAGCCCGGACCGATCACAATTGTTTAAGGTGGTTGAAAAACTTTAAGGAACCAGAGGGTCAGGTGGCCCGGTGGTTAGAAATTCTCGCCGAATATAACATGGAAGTATGTCACAGGCCAGGCAAGAAACATTTGAACGCTGATGGGTTGTCCCGACGACCATGCAGGCAATGTGGAATGGAGGCAGTCAACGAAAATTCGACAGTACCACCGGATACTAGGAACGCGTATGACCCGAATATCATTAATACAGTGTCGGTAGGGTCTGTACCCAATACTCTACCGGTAGAGTACGTGAAACCACTGGTGCAAGCACAACTGGAAGATGATCGGTGCGAACCAGTGATTCGGTTTTTACGCGGTGAACGTTTTAATTCGACTGAACTGTCAAAAGAAGCAAAAAGTCTGTTTGATTTAAAACCGGAGTGGACAGACGAATATGGATTGTGTATTCGGGACAATAAATTTGGTAAATATCGTGTTGTAGTACCGCGTAGTAAAGTGTGCGAAGTGTTGAAAGCGTATCACGACAATGCCGCCTCGGGTGCACATTTGGGGGTAACAAAAACGCTTTCGAAACTAAAAGACCGTTATTATTGGAATAACATGCAACGTGATGTAGAGCAGTGGTGCCGCGATTGTGAGTCATGCAATAGACGGAAAGCTATTACCCCAGGACCAAAAGCCCCACTACAGACACAACTGGTAACACGACCACTTGAAAGAGTCGCGATCGATCTGCTTACATTACCAACAACTAAAAATGGAAATAAATACGTCGCAGTAGTGGGTGATTACTTTACGAAATGGACGGAAGCTTACCCGTTGCCAGATAAGTCGGCAACGACAGTTGCGCGTGTTTTCGTGCAGGAGTTTGTGTGTAGATACGGTGCTCCGGAGACATTACACTCGGATCAGGGCAAAGAGTTTGAGGCCCTGCTATTTCAAGAAATGTGTCGATTGTTCGGAATTAATAAGACTCGTACGACACCGTTCCATCCGCAGTCGGACGGTATGGTAGAACGGTTTAACCGAACACTGATCGCCATGCTATCTCATTATGCAGGCGAACGACAACGAACGTGGGATGAGGAGCTCCCCTTGGTTATGATGGCTTATCGGTCGAGCCAACATGACAGTACCAAACACACTCCTTTCTCCTTGATGTTTGGGAGGGAATCCCGGCTACCAGCAGATATCCAGTATGGCCTCCCTCCGGGAACATCATACCAATCCGAAGAGAAATATCTTCAGCAGCTCCGTTCTTCATTGGACTATGCCCATGCGACCGTGAGACATCAGCTGGAAGCTTCACACCAGAGACGTAAGGAGTATTACGATAAGGATGCTCGAACACCAACTTTTCAAGTGGGCGATTTGGTATGGGTTCATCAACCAACACCTAAAGTTGGTGAGAGTTTCAAGTTGCACCGGCCATGGACCGGACCATATCGCGTGTTAAAAAGCATGGGTATGAATACCTTCCGGGTGCAACATTGCGCGTTTCGTCACAAACGCATGGTACTGCATGCAAACCGAATGAAACCATGCTATAAGCAACCGGGTCCTGAGCAAGCCAGAATAGAAGAAAGGGCCAACCGACGTCCCGGACGACCGAGCAAGCGGGACGAGCCAGTAGTCAGCCGAGGTGCTACCCCGGCCAAATTCTCCTTGTTGGAAGTAAGCGGAGATCTCTTTGATGCTCCCCCTCAATATGCGTTAGCGCATTGTGTAGCACGAGATTTGCGTATGGGGGCCGGTATTGCTGCAGAATTCAAATCGCGATTCGGAGGGCTACCCGAATTGAGGAAACAGGAATCTACAGTGGGGACCACTGCGATGCTAAAGCGGGAAGGGCGAGCAATATTTTACTTAATAACTAAGGAGAGAAGTTATCAGAAACCTACGTATACCAACTTACGCAAGGTTTTAATTTCTCTACGGCGGAAATTAGTTGAGGAAAATATTGTTAAATTAGCTATACCAATGATAGCATGTGGACTGGACGGATTAACGGAAGATCGAGTCAAGGATTTGTTGCACGAAGTCTTTGAAGAAACCGATGTAGAAATCCGAATCTACCGGAGGCCCGAAACCCCTAGAAGGAGACATCTACCGCAGAGGTATTCATCCCGAATTATAGAGCCAACCCGGACAACCAACTCTCCGCTTAATACATCATCATGGAGCCGGAGTTCTGACAGAATAACCCCCTTATCCGAAGCGTTCCTCGCGACTCCGACGGGATCACCGGAGTCGAGGAATACTCGGTACTCCACTCCTCTGATGACGCCAGAGAGAACCGAAGTAGAGACGCCGGGGCCAGCAGAAGACGTCCCGGGCTATTCGAGTGTCGGAGATGCTACACCACCACGAAATCAGGAACCTCTCGAAGGGGAAGTTGCCTTGGAGAGGCAGACATCAAGCGAAGAGGAGGTTCCCCTTGACCAGACCATAACTCCCCTAGTGCCGGATCCAATACCTACACGTCTTCGTGTATTGCCACCACGAAGAGCAAGAGAAGAAGCCCTGCTCAAAATACGCTTCCAGGAGGAAGTATGAAGTAAGGAGGAGGTAGTGTGGCGCGCCAGCAAGCGATAAGGAATTGCTGAGTATGCTCCCTTATCCCTCGACCCCGCCTGTGCTTGGTAGACTAAGTAGGTAGAACAGTAAGGGACGGACAGTTGAAGACAAAGTGCTAAAGTGAGTGCACGGGAATTAGACATAAGGCTAGAGACGCTAGAATTGGTTACGCTACAGTAATATAATTATTAAAAATTTCGATCTCGAGATTTTAACGGAAATATATCTTTTGACCTTCCCTGAATTGAGTCTGACAATTTTTGAGATGACGTCTGTCTGTATGTGTATGGTTGTGTGTGTATCTGTTTGTGTGTATGTGTGTAATCCACAGCCTAAACGGTAAAAGATAAAAATATGAAACTTCAAACTTATGATTTGTATATGTCTGGCAGGAAAACCTTTTGTTTTTGAAACAAATATTCCAACAGGAAGTGCATGTTTACCCTAGTTGATTTTTGCACTTTCTGCTATAACTCAAAAACAGTATATTTTACAGGAAAAATTTTAGAATAAAAATAAAAGATATTAATATGTCGCATAACTTTTATTTGAAAATATTTTTCAAACCTGGTACTGGTTACAAATGATAGTGTTTTTTCAATATTCTGTTTTAACTCAGAAACGGTAGTACTTACAGCAAAATTAGTAAAAATAAAAATAAAATATATTAATATTTCGCATAACTTTTATTTGAAAAGATCCTTCAGAAAAGGTACTGGTTATCCAAAAAATTTAATTATTTTTAATATTACATTCAATACATCTCACATCTACTACGCAGGTTAAGTCTATATATTTGGCCTCCACCAGTAGTTGATCTACTGGCCACGGCATGTTTATCGCTAATCCACAGACAAGTATACACTGACGTTTAAGGCAATGTAGCGCTTAATATTATAGTGCTAGCTCCGCATTACAGGTGCCTACTGTAAAGATGTCATACGTAATGTCACGACTAACAATAATCGTACATGTTCGACAGTTCCCGTTTTATCTCGATAAGAAATCTGATCTTATATTGAAGGGTATGTTACCAAAGTATTTAATTTTTTTATAAAGAAGGGATCAGATCTACATAGTTATGATACCAGAAATAGGGATAATTTCTTTGTTAATTGTAGAAGTTTGCAAAGCGAAAAAAATTCAATTTTTGGTAAAGGACTCATTACTTATAACGAGTTACCAGTGTATATTAAAATAAATCGAAAGTATAAGTATATTTAAAGAAAAATTGTTAATCAAATTTAAAAAAGAAAGTATCTAATTATGTTAAGAGAATTAAGGGTTTGTTACTAATTAGCTTCGCTACATTGTACAAATACATAAATAAATAAATGTTGCGTGTATTGTTGCTGATTGTGTCATTTGTATACAATTGCGGATATATTTAGCGGACGATCTTTTTGTTAAGTTTATGAAAATTTAAAATTTCTTTCAAATTAATATGAGATATTTGTGCATAAGTGTGTTAATAAACTTTCGTATACGCTAATATAATTTCGTATACGCATTTTGGATAGATTTTATTATATCTTGATACATTTCATGTCCTGTTAATTGATTTGACGAGTTCTTTGATAAAGCTATCTCATTAGATTTAGAATCTTTTCTATTTGATTTGATAACAAATTTAAAATTTTAGTTTTCAGAAATTTCTTGAGATGTTTCTATACAATCCGGTAACTGATTTGATGACTTTTTTGATATTGAATTCATATCATTAGATTTAAAATCTTTATTTATATTAGAGATATCAGAATCAATAGTTTCATTTTCAAATTTCAGTTGCTGTCACAATTCACTTTCTGCATGCAATAATTCCTTAGTAACAACATCTAAATGACGTTCATTCAAAGTACTAATTTCACATTGTTCAGTTGAAATATTAGCTAAATTTTCATTGTCAAACTTCTTTTACTGATGTATCAGAAGAGTTATTTGTCATATCTTTTATGTCAGTGGTTAAACTATTGTATTCTGGTGAATATGATTTTAAATTATCAATTTTTTTGTGTTGGTAGGGGTATCTCACAAGCTGAATTTTGTTTTTTATCGAAATTGTTACTAATCGATCGAAGAAAATTTATTTTGTAATATTTCCCATCGTTTTTACAGTTCTATTTGTAACAGTTTTCGGTGAATTTCTTATTATTTGTATTGCTTTTGCTGTCTGTGATAAAATCGGACACTTTATAGTAGATATTTTGATCAAAAGTTACTGTTTTCTGGATCACTTACCTGTCAATCTGGAATAGATTGTGCTTCGTCAAAGAAATTACGGAAACTAAATTTGCGCTTAGTTGGCGAGACTGGCGTTGCTGGTGCTGGTTCTGTAGCCAGTTCATTCTTGATCTATTCAAGAGAAAACAAAAATCATGTATTTATCTATAATATCTACTGTACTAGGACACGGACAACTATAGCCTACTTCAACAACCAAAAAAATTTTCCATGGAAATATCACTCCGTTTTCTGCAATAGCCTGGCTCATATCTTCAGTACATTCAAAGCTAATATATATGAAAACATAGCATTTACGTTTATTCAATTAATTCGGCTTTATTTTCAGTTTTGGCCATCAATATTCACCAAAAACAAATCTGAATTTTTCTGCAATTATCTACAAATACGAATTTGTCTACTTCTAACTCAACCAACGCAGAGCCTGGTAAAATAACTACATATATTTATATAAAACAAACATTTTCATAAATTTAACTAATAAAATAATTTAACTAATTTAATTTTCTCTCAGCTGCTACAAAATTAATAAATGAACCACTCGCGCCATCAAATTGATCGTCATTTTGGAATTTTTCCAAGAAATCTGCATTGCGAAAGAATACAGTTAAAGATACAATTAATCGCTTCTAGAATTTTAAATCGTGTTCTTCTGTTACTACAAATTCGAGTGAAAATATTGACTTAATTGACACGTATGCCTTATTTGGTAATACATGGGTGAAACAGGCATTTTATCCTGCAAAGTGGCATATATTTGCTACAATGCATTACATGTAGACTTTAAGTGCGTGGTTATTTCGAATTAAACATTACACAAATTTGTTAATCCGCGACTGCCAATGGAGTGTCAACTTATATTGTGGCAATTAGATATTCAAAATTTAAGCTGCACCGTTAATATTAATTTGTTTGTTATCATATGCGTAGATTAATTTGTATTTTGCTGTTTTCGATTATTATTTAATGTTAATTTGCTCTGTTATCAATATATGTTAATTTATATTTAATTTTAAACGTTTATAATAATTTAAATGAATTAGAACAAATTTTCTTATTTCGTTTGATTCTTTTACTGTATAATATTATATAGGTTAAATTAAAATAGGGAGTAAACATGATAATTTAATATGCTTGTAATATAAATGATTCTAAAAGTAGATAACTTACATTGAGTGGCAATTTGCATACAAGAAAACAATATATTGTAAATTTTCTATTGATTATACAATATATGTAGATATAAAATACAAATGAAATTTTAAAATTATAGCCTCCCAGGTAGCTTAGACCTGGACAACAGAAAAGTAGCTATCGTTAAAAATACGACAGTTGTATGTATTGCACAATGGTGTACTTATAACATCATTGATGTATGGGAGTTAATGTTGGATTTAGCAAACTAGATATGAAATACATAATTATCAATTTAGGACATAGTTAAATAAATTTTGTGAAGGTCTAAATTTTTTAATGACTGTTTTTGATATATTGATTTTTATTATATATGTACATAATTTTTGATAATATTAATATTAGTAACTGCATGTTTTTATTAAAATCTTGCTTACAAAGTTTTTCTTGTAATCTCATTACGTATTAGTATATATGAAAGAACACATGTGGAATTTGTAGTTTTTTTTACTATGAAGTAGTGTAAGAGGGTGACTGGGGTGGTCACTTCTCCTCTTATATCCTCGGGTTCTTGCCAAATAGACGTTTAGGGTAAGGATGAGAAAGGGGTGGTCACTAGACTACCACGGTGTCGATATAGCGTAGTTGGTTTATATTAAATGTCCATGATACAATGCGGTGGAACAACTGCCTATCGTTGTCCACATAGAGTTCTTATATAGCCGGTCAAACTGCTGACATAACAATATGCGATATATTGTTATTTATACATTGCGGTAGGTTGACCTAGTAACTTTACGGAAGGTAATGTTATTATGATGTTTCAGCATAACATTTGCAATGCTTACACTCCTCCCCCCTTTAAAAATTTGCTACCCTTGGGAGCGCAATTTACTCACAATTTCGCGATACAATTTTGCTGGACTATCAATGAACCCCTTACAGTGTTTTATTTTCCTTAATTTACTCATTCTAATCCACCTGATACTGGAGTGGGCACTTGATGTAGATTGTCCCGTTACTTTTCCCTATTGATTGGCGGGTGACCATATCCAGGGCTGCTCTGTTACCGGCCCTCTACTTCGGGTATGGATTCTACTAGGAGACAAGTGTTTAGGAGCGAGTGTATGGCTTTCTTCTGCTTCTAACTGCCTGCGCATTGCTTCTAATTCTACCGTGGTTGGTGCTTTTATTTTCTCGATTTGAGTTGAGCTCTCCATTCCTATTTCCTCTTCCTGAACCTCTTCAATAACTGCTTTAAATGGTTTGAGCCTATTCACATGTACTACCATATTCCTTTTCCCAGTTTCCTCAACAATTCTGTAATTCACTGCACTCAGTTTTTCTTTTATTCGGTACGGCCCTGTCCACGGTTTTACTAATTTTTTTGATGTCCCTGCTACTTGTATTTTGGTCGGATCATGAAAATATACTCGGTCTCCTATTTCAAAATCTGTCTGCTCGGCTTTTTTATTAAACTGCTTGTTTCGCTGTTCAGTTGTTTCTTTCAACTGTGATTTTACTCGTTCGAACACAATTCGCATTCTTTCTCTTAACTCGGCCGCATAGTTGTCATCATAATCGTATCTTAACGTTCTTGGCCGTGATATGTCATCGTAGGGCATCTCCATATCTCTGCCATGCATAACAAAAAATGGTGTCTCCCCTGTCGATTTGTGTACGGCTGATCTATATGCCATGAGAACATATGGTAACCATTCATCCCAATCGGTTTGGTCTCGGCTTATGAAATGAGACAACATATCTTTAAATACTCTATGGCTTCTTTCGATCACGCCATTTGTTTGAGGGCGGTACGCTGTTGTTTGCAGTTTCTCAACGTTGAATAATTTGCACACTTCTTTCATAGTATTTGAGATAAAATTTTTTCCTTGATCCGTTAAAAGCTGCCTTGGTGCTCCGTGTCTGGCAATAATTTCTTGCGCAAATATCCTTGCTATCGTTTCTGCTGTTTGGTCTGGAATCGCAAATGCTTCTGGATACTTGGAAAAATGGTCTTGGAATGTCAAGATGTATTTTTTCCCTTTTCTGGATGTGACTAATGGACCTACAATATCCATTGACGTCCTTTGAAATGGTGCAGTTATTTCTTGGAATACTTGCAGTGGAGCTGGTTTTAAGTTTGATGGTGTCTTTCTCTCATTGCATGAGTGGCATTTATCACAATATTCTTTCATCTCTGTGTTCATATTCTTCCACCAAAATTTGTCTTTAATTCTTTTTAGTGTTTTCTCGTGTGCCTGATGGCCTGCATACGGTAGATTGTGATAGTCGTGTATCACTTGGAACGACATCTCTTTGGGTATGACTAACTTGTGATTTCTCTCTTCTCCTGTTTTTTCTTTAAATTTTAATCCTTCTTCGTCCTGGAAGAAACCTTCTTTTGATGTGAGTTTCCTGATCTCTTCGTCATTTCCTTGCAGCTTCTTAATTTTATCTCTGTCCCAGATTGGTAAATATATATTATCTGTGTTTGACACTGAATTAATTGGTATTCGTGACAGCACATCTGCATTTATATGTTTCTTTCCAGGCTTGTGCAATACTTCGTATTCGAATTCACTCAGAAGTAGAGACCATCTCATCAGACGAGAGTTCGGATCTTTTAGTGACATTAACCACTTCAGTGGTTTATGATCGGTTATGATGGTAAATTTTCGTCCGTACAGATAGCAGCGATAGTGTTTCACACCCCAAATTATAGCTAGACACTCTCTTTCTGATGTGTCGTAGTTTGTTTCCGCCTTATTCAATTGCCTGCTTGCAAATGCAATTTGTCTTTCGTATCCGTTCTGCTTCTGACTGAGAATTGCACTAGCTGCTAATCCACTTGCGTCTGTTGACAATATGAATTCTTTATTAAAGTCTGGGTGCGCTAATAACGATTCTGTGCATAATGCTTCTCGTAATGTTTCAAACGCTTCCTGGAAATCTTTGGTCCATGTAAATTCTTCATCCTTCTTTGTTAATTGAGTTAATGGGACTGCAGTTTTAGCAAATCTTGTTATGAATCTCCGGTAGAAACCTACTAGTCCTAGGAATGCCCTTATTTCCTTCACAGATTTTGGTATTGGATAGTTTCTGATTGTAGAAATTTTTTCTGGTTCCGGCTTAATTCCGTGTTGACTTATCACATGCCCTAGGTACTTCGTTTCACTTTTTAAGAATTTACATTTATTGGGTTGTAATTTTAGATTTGCTTTTCGCAGACGGTCGAAAACTTTAGTCAATCTAGCAATTTGATCTGCTGTGCCTTCTCCGTTAAATATAATCACATCATCCAGGTATACTAAACATCTTTCTCCGGTTAATCCTGCCAGTACACTATTCATTAATCTTTGGAATGTGCTTGGTGCGTTTGCTAGTCCAAACGCCATTTTCGTAAACTGGTAGTGTTGACCTCCGGTGGTGAATGCCGTTTTTTCCTTGTCGTTTTCTTCTAATTCTACTTGCCAGTAACCTGACGCTAAGTCCAGCGTCGTAAATAAATTCGCGTTTCCCAGTTGGTCGAGCGTTTCCTGCATGTTTGCTACTGGGAAGTGATCCTTTTTTGTTACTTCATTCAGGCCTCTGAAATCTATGCAAACCCTCATCTTGTTTTCTCCCTTTTCCGATTTTTTTGGTACGATTACTACTGGTGAGGACCATGGAGAATCCGATGGCTCGATTACCCCTTCTTCTAACATTTTTGCTAATTCCTTCTGCAATAGTTCTTTTTGACTGAATGGGACCCTATATGCAGTTTTCGCGATTGGTGGTACTTCTTCCGTTATTATTTTATGTTTTACTTTATGCGTACACCCCAGTTTTGCACCTTTTAGTAGAAAAATATCCTTGTACTCCTCTAGTATGCTTATCATTTGCTTTTTTGTATTTTCATCGAGATGTTCTAAATCGAAGTGGTCTTCCAGTTTGTGTGGTTCACTTTGCTGCATGCTATCCCATTGTATTCCCATGTTATTATCCTCCTCATCCTTCGTTGGTTTTGCCCAATTACAATTACAGATATTGTGGATTATATCACATTGGCTCCTTGTTTTCTCTGGTACTTCTCGTCTTTCCGTATTTCTATTTTCCTGGCGTGCAATCTTCATTATACGTTCCTTGATACGTTGCAGCTCCATTCTCTTAACTTGTATTTCATCTTGTCTTCTTGAAACTCTTCCCTGGCTATATTCGTTGATTATTTTGATTAAATTAGCTAAACATTCTACTTCCTTAATTTCTATTTCTCTTAGTCTCCTGTCTATAAATTCTGTTAGATTTTGCTTATTTTCTGTCTGACCCTCGAATACTTCTGCACTTCCAATTACGGTTCTCTTCGGAATTGTGACTGTGGTGTTTGCTATGTTTATCAATCGGATAGGTATCACTATTTCGCCCTTGGTTAGTGCCCTGGCAGCCATGAGGCCGTATATGTTTGTTTCTTCTGGTTCGATTAATAATTCTTTACCTGGATTGCAAAGTTTTTGTGTAGCGTGGCATACATATTCACTTCTTGGCGGAATTTTTATTTCTTCTTTTACCCTGACCTTATTTTCTGCTGATACTGTTAATTCCTTGTACCTTTCTTGACCTGTATCAACATTGTTTTTATATTCTGTCTGCGTTGCTATTTCTGTGGTAACCTTGCCGATGTTACATTTCGCGTCCGTGTTTATGTTCGCTATGCTGTGCTCAGCGAAAATTTTTATAAACGTATTTCCAAGCGTGATGCAATTTGTTTGGTAATTTATTTTAGCTTTGTATTGTTCCAAAAAATCTCGGCCAAGTAGCCCATCTGCTTCCAATGCCAGTTCGTTTGGACAGATTACGCAGTCGAATGGAAAATCATTATTGTTTTTCTTAAATTGTATCCTCGATGTTCCTTTGTAGGATAGCTCTCTTCCCGATATTGACGTTAATGTGCCAATACATTGTCTTCTTATTCGGTGTTTTTCTACGTATGCTTCTTTTACTAGTGAGATAGCTGATCCTGTGTCTATTAATAGCCTTAATGGTCTGTTGTTTACTTTTAGTATGACGAGATTAGCTATGTCGTTTGGTTGTCTTCCGTTTATATTTGGTACTATTATTCCCCTCCCGTATGTGAATCTGTTGACCCCTCACGATGGCACCCGGACGAAAGGCTTTAGGTGTTTTAAATTACATCTGTTTCCTTGACTCCTGTAATATGCATTACTTTGCTTATGGTACTGATTTCTGCCTGTATTCAAAACCCTTGCTTGACACCCTACTGCTATGTGTCCTGATTTACCGCAGCGAAAACAGTTCTGATTGTACCTACAATTTTTCTGTATGTGGCCCCTCCTTTTGCATTTAGAACATTGTATTTCTCTTCTGCCCTGATTTCGGTATCTTGATGTTTGTATATTCGTGGCTGGAGATTTGGTTCTTCTCACGGCATTGATTTCTATGGATTCCGTCGCTTCTGCCATTTGTGTTCGCTCCTCTCTTTCTGCAATTTCCACGGCACCTTCGAATGTCAAACTTGCCGATACTTCCATTATTGTTCTGGTGTATATTCTGATGTGTGGGAGTAATCCTGTTTTAAATTGTGTCAATACTAAATTTGAAGATACTATTTCTGGTGCATTGCTGTTTGGTTCCATTATTTGAGACTTCAAGTCCTTTCTCAGCTCTTCCTTGTACTTCCGTAACTTGTCAGCAAATTCTCGTACTGTTTCGTCTCCCGCCTGTGTACATTGTACTATTAGCCGGTAGATTTGACCCGGTAATCTTGGTGGTTCAAATCTCCTTAATACTGCCTTTTTTATATCTTTGTATCTCACGTTTTCTTTTTGTAGGTCCGGCCGTTGTGATACGAAATCATACGCTTCTCCTTCTATGCGTAATAGCAATATTGCTACGGTTTGCTGTTCTGACCAACCTTCTAACTTTGCTCGGAATTCAAGTTTCTCGAAATATTGGCTCGTATCTTTCCCTGTGAGTTGCTCCACTGTGTTAGCTACATTGCCGTATGTCATTCTTGGACCTCCCATTCTGTTTGTTGTTTCTTACCCAGTCGCGATCAACCCAGATAACTGGCTGATCTTTATTCGGCACAAAAATCCGTAAACCGCTGCCACCAATGTAAGAGGGTGACTGGGGTGGTCACTTCTCCTCTTATATCCTCGGGTTCTTGCCAAATAGACGTTTAGGGTAAGGATGAGAAAGGGGTGGTCACTAGACTACCACGGTGTCGATATAGCGTAGTTGGTTTATATTAAATGTCCATGATACAATGCGGTGGAACAACTGCCTATCGTTGTCCACATAGAGTTCTTATATAGCCGGTCAAACTGCTGACATAACAATATGCGATATATTGTTATTTATACATTGCGGTAGGTTGACCTAGTAACTTTACGGAAGGTAATGTTATTATGATGTTTCAGCATAACATTTGCAATGCTTACATTAGTATTGAATTTTGAGAGTTAGAATTGTTTAATAGATAATCGTAAATGACCTAAACTACTGTTGTGCTAACTCCTTGATGGTGCAACAGACATGCAAGCTTCTTTTGTTCAGAAAGCGAATTGGAATTCTTTCGCATCATCAACGTCACAGTGCTTGGCATCTACGTGCTAACTTGCACCCCTTCCAAATACACGCGACATATTTGAATAATTTTTAAGTGTGGCGTATATAATATAATATACCATAAAAAAGAATGATTATATTTGAATATTGAGTATCAAGCCGCATACATAGTGACAAAAGAAGCTTGCATCCCTCTTGCACCTAGGTCGTTTACGATTATCTATCAAACAATTCTAACTCTCAAAATTCAATACTATTTCATATTAAAAAAAAACTAATATGTAATGAGATTACAAGAAAAACTTTGTAAGCAAGATTTTAATAAAAAAATGCTGTTACTAATATTAATATTAACAAACATTATGTACATATATAATAAAAATCAATATATCAAATACCGACATTATTTAAATTGATAAAATGTACATGCTTAAAATTGTAAAAATAAAAGTTATTGTATAATATTATTGAATGTAAAAAAAAAAACGTGTATAAATAATATTAAAGACAAAACTAGCACTTTTAAATAAAGGCAAATAGACCTGTATTCCTGAGGAACAGGACGACTCTGTCAATGAGTGTCGAATGGTCACCAAGGGCCACCGACAGATCAAGTGAGGTAGGTAGGTAGGTAGGATTAAAATTAAAAGGCGTATCAGCCTCTTGGGCTATTCACGCCATAAACTATATAATGAAATATAAGTTATATAGACATGAACAAAGGGCTTACTTATGCATTACTCATATTACTCATATATTAATCTCAATAGATGTAAGAATGTCGACTATGCTAAAATAAGTTATATATAGGACTCAACAATAAGATACCAAACATAGTTGTCTGTGTTGTCTGTACCACTATGCTTAAATAAACGTTTTTTAAAAACATAGTCGCTTAAAGAATAAATATAAATGGCGCAGTCGGTAGGATACAAAGCGAGACGTATTAATATCTAAAAAAAAAATGCGGTTTGTTTCAGCAACTTATTCGCGACTAAACGAACTCGAAAAATTCGAAAACTCAAGAGTCCCCGTAAATCGAGTGGCCGAGTCCGAAAAACATCCCAGCTACAGTTCCTGAGTAAGTCGACCTGTGAGCGCATCAACAAAGGAGCCAAGCAGACCAAAAAGCAGTTCAACAACGCTGAAGACTCTCCGTAAGCCGAGCCCGAGTTCGAAGAATAACCCGAGTGCAACGCCCATGTACCTAGCGGTAATCACGTAAGTGAAAATTGCATTTTTATCGCTTCAAATATTGTAAATCGCAAAGGAAAATGGCACAACCCAAGTTAGAATCCAGATATCTCGATACTATCCCAGAATTTCATGGGCATGGTAGCGAATTATCATATTTTGTTAAAACTGCGGAAGCACTAGTTACAAAATTCTTTAATGACAATGATCCAAATTGCTATGATAATTTTGTTCTACTTGCAAATGTTAGAAATAAAATCAAAGGAGAAGCTTTAACAGCTATCTCAAATTATGCTATAAACTCATGGACAGAAATAAAAAATGCTCTTATAACGTCATACTCTGATAAAAGAGATTGCTACACAATAGCTATAGAAATGTCAAATTTAGGACAAATTAATGAAAACGCATTTGATTACCACAATAAAATGCTAAAACTTTTAAATGCTCATACAGCATACATAGAATCACAAATCGAAGCAAAGTTTCGGCCCGCTTTAGTAGTGTATGGACAAAACCTAGCTATTCGCGCATTTTTGAGAGGATTAAAAGATCCATTAAAATCATTTTTACAGACACGGAACCCACTATGTTTAAATAGTGCATTACAAATTTTAACTAACAATTATCAATTTGAATCCAATCGTATAGTGCGTAAAAATCATGACCAACCTAAATTCATACAAAAACCAACAAATTATATTAAACCTATATATATTCCAACATTTGACCACCCCAAACCACAACAAACACAGTCTCAATTCCCCAGAGGCCCAATTCAAGTAAAACAATACCCAAAACCAACCCCTATGTCAATGTCTACTAGATAACAGTGGCAAAAACCTCAATATTCACAACAACAAAGATTCCAACCCCAACCCAGACTAAATTTCACATCTAAAGAATTGTTTAACATAGAACCGTCTGATGAAAACGCAGAAAATAGCGAAATGTATTACGAAAACACTGAACTTGAATTTCCTGACAATACTGTTAAAGATGAACTAAATAATGACGAAACAAAAGAAGAAGACTATTTTTTAGATTTTATCAACAATCAAAATTCGGTGAAATAATGCACCTTAGTAATTTAACAAAATTACCCTATATGACAATTGGCAAATACAAATGTTTGATAGATACCGGTAGTACTAAATCATTTATTAATCCAAAAATCGTAAATGCAAATTTAGAAGACTTTGAAATCTATGAAGAAAAATTTACCCTGTTTACAGCGCACGGTATTTCAAACGTAACACACTATATACATTTTTATTTTGATAACATCAGAACGAAATTTTATTTATTACAATTTCATAACCAATTTGATATGTTATTAAGGTTAGAAGATTTAAAAATATTACATGCAAAATATAGTATAAATAATGACCAAATTACATTATTAGATAAAGAAACATTTCAACTGAAATATTTCAACAGACCAGTAACACAATTACAACCCGGTGAAACTAAATTTATTAATTGAAAACAATGAAAACTTCAATACACAAATATTAATTCCCGATTGTCTTGTAAAAATACAAAATCATAAATTTCAAATACCCGTAACAAATGTAGGCAAACAAACAATTGAAATAAATAATTTCGACGAAATTAACTACACTGAAAATTTTAAAATAGCCAAAAAATAAAATAAAATCGATTTTAACAAATTCAGAACTAATGACTTATTACCATATGAAAAAAACATTTTAGAAAATTTAATAATCAAATATAGCGATTTATTTCATGACGAAAATGATAAACTAACATTCACAAACAAAATCAAACACGAAATAAGAACTACAGACGATATGCCTGTTCACGTAAGAACATATAGATACCCAAATTGTTATAAAACCGAGATACAAACGCAAATTGCAAATCTTTTAAAGAACGGTATTATAAAAGATAGTTATTCGCCATGGTCAAGCCCTGTATGGATAGTACCAAAAAAAATGATGCATCTGGAAAGCAAAAATTCCGAATGGTTATAGACTATAGGAAATTGAATGAAAAAACTATTGATGATAAATTCCCCATTCCAAACATCACGGACATATTAGACAAATTAGGTAGATGCAAATACTTTACAACACTTGACCTCGCGTCCGGATTCCATCAAATTGAAGTTAATAAATCAGACACACAAAAAACAGCATTTAGCGTAGAAAATGGTCATTACGAATTCGTCCGTATGCCATTTGGGTTAAAGAACGCCCCTAGTACTTTCCAACGTTTGATGAATTTCGTATTACGAGATTTAATCGGCAAAGAATGTTTAGTATATCTAGACGACATAATAATCTTAGGTTCCTCACTTGAAGAACACACACAAAATTTAGAAAAAGTATTTAAATTATTGCGAGAATCAAACCTCAAAATTCAATTAGACAAAAGTGAATTTCTAAGAAAAGAAGTCGAATACCTTGGACATGTAGCCACCCCATCTGGAGTTAAACCAAATCCGAACAAAATAATTGCTATAAAAAACTTTCCGATACCAAAAACCCAAAAAGAAATTAAACAATTTTTAGGACTTTTAGGATACTACAGACGATTCATAAATAACTTTGCTAAAATAACAAAACCACTAACTAATGCTCTTAAAAAGAATGAAAAATTAATATTGATAATTTAGACTATAAACAAAGTTTTGAAAAATGTAAAGAATTACTTATTAATGATCCCATATTACAATACCCTGATTTCAGTAAACAATTTATTGTAACCACTGACGCAAGCAATTTTGCAATAGCTGCCGTAATAGCACAAAAATTTGATAATAAAGAACTTCCAATTGCATATGCCAGCCGAACATTAAACGAACACGAATTAAATTATAGCACCATTGAAAAGGAACTACTGGCCATTGTGTGGGCAACAAAATATTTTAAACCATATATTTTCGGCGTAAAATTTAAAATTATTACTGACCATAAACCCCTGACATGGTTATTTAGTCTGAAAGAACCCAATTCTAAATTACTTAGATGGAAATTAAAATTACAAGAATTTGATTATGAAATCGAATATAAAAAAGGCAAATTAAATACTAACGTAGACGCCTTGTCGCGCATAAAAATTAATAATTTCGAAATTAAAGAAATTACTGACGATTTGATAAACTATAAAAAACATATTGTACATTGTATTAGCGCAGACTTAAAAATGAGTAAAGCTTTACAAATAAATCACACATACGGAACAAAAGATTACTTGAAACATTTCAAACAACCAAAAATTAATGACATATTATTGCATAAAATTAATTCTGATAAAATAATTTTCAACCTTGTAACAAAAAATAACTATTTCGATGAACCAACATATAAAAATTTAGAAACAAACTTAAACAATCTAAAATTTTATCTAATTAAAAATGAAATTAACGAAATAGCAATTCCCAAATTAGGATGTGGAGAAGATAAATTTTCATGGGAAAAAGTAAAAGAAATATTATTAAAAACATTTAAAGACACAAACATCAAAATTCTGCTTTATAAATTACCCGAAACAGAACTGAATGTACTAGACACTGAAACAAATAACCCCGATTTAGACAATGAAAGCGTAGTAACAAACATATCTGATTCACAAAATACAATTCACTCAGATGACGAATCCCCAATATCAGGAATAGAATTTAGCGAATCACCCATTAATGTAGGACAAAATCAAATCATATTCCATTTAACAGATTTCCCTGAATTAAGAGTAAAATTACTTAGACCATTCGAAACAAAAAATCGTATCGAAGTTTATTTACCTAGAAACGATTTAGCTAATCATATTTTAAAATTCTTTCAAGATTTTGTAAAAATGAAAACAAAATATTATTGCATTTTTAATGATGAATTGTATCATAATGTGAATGTGATTCTACGAAGATACTTCTTATATAAATGTATTAATTTAGTAAGTTGTAAATTCGAATTAGTAAATATAACTAACAAAGAACAGCAATTAGAAACTATTCAAAAATATCACGGGGGTAAAACAAATCAGCGTGGTATAAACGCAACGTTAAGACGCATCAAAGAAAAATATTACTGGCCAAACCTACACATATTCATTCAAAATTACATTAACCAATGCGAAGTCTGTTTAAAAACCAAATACGAAAGAAATCCATTACAACAAAACTTTAAAGAAACTCCCACGGAAAATAAGCCATTTGAAATAATTCATATTGATGTAATTTCATTAGAAAAATCCAAATTCTTAACTATAATAGATAGTTTCTCTAAATTTGCACAAGCTTTTGAACTAAAAAATATGACTTCTATTGAAGTAACGAGAAAACTTTTACAATACTTTTCTTTGTATGTAATACCCGAAAAAATCATTTCAGACAACTGAGTCGAATTCAATATTAAATTAATTAAAGAATTTTTGAAATTACACAAAATAAAAATTCATTTCGTTAGTGTTGATAACCCTAATTCTAATGGAAATGTATAAAGATTCCATTCAACCTTAATCGAACACTTAAGAATACTTAACGTACAAAAGGAATATTTAGATTTGGAATTAAACGAAAAAATTCAATATGCAATTTTAGGATACAACAATTCAATTCATTCCGTAACAAAATTTAAACCTCTTATATTAATATTTGGATACACAGGAAAGGAAGAAATTGCCTTAAATGAAGAAATTACCTTAGCACAAAATTTTAACGAAAATCATAAAAATAGAATGGAACTTTTGTTTAAAAAGACTAAGACAAATATAACTAAAGCAAAACAGGATGTAATATCTAAACGAGATAAAAAAAATGAACATTTAGCTGAATCAACTAAAGATATATTAGTTAAACAAAACATTAGACACTCAGGCAAAATTACTAAACCAAAATACATTTCACACAAAGTAAAGACAATTCAAAATAAAACGGGTGTAGTAATCACAAAAAAAGATAAAAAATTTAAACTTTCCAAATTAAAAAGACCAAGGAAAATTATTAAAGAAGCAAATGTTTCAGATGTTTCCTGTTCGGAACGGGAATAGCAACAGAACACTTAAAGGATATAACACACAATCCCGGCGCAATCACTAGTCATCTAGGTAAAGCTAAATATTAAATCAATACTCATATAATACATTATAACTACAGCTTTAAAAACTTATACGACGAATATCAAGACTTGAATGAACAAATAAACTCGTTAGAAATTAAAATAGCAAACCAAACAGAACAAGTAAAACGAGAATATGTTAATCATTTTAAACTGTTAAATCATTATAAAAATGAGGTTAAAATTAAATTTGAAAATTTAAATATTGTAGAAACCCCCAGAACGAAGCGAGGATTAATAAACGAATTAGGCTCCATTATAAAAAGTATAACAGGCAATTTAGATTCAGAAGACGCCGTAAAATACGACAAACTAATACATGAACTTAAAAACAACCAAAATATTATTCAAAATATTATTAAACAAAACTATAATTATAACTACAAAATTGTTAAACAATTCAATGAAACGATTAATTCCCTCAAACACAACCAGTTACTTTTAAAATCTCGAATCATGCAAACACAGTTATTTATAAACAAAAATACATCCCTTCTGGATAGTTTGTTCACAAAAGAATTAATTAATCAAATAACACTATTTTATAATTCAATTCTGTTTATGTTAAAAAATATTGAAATATAACTAAGCTTCTGTAATCTTAATGAAATACATGAAACCATTATAACATACCCTCAATTTTTAAATAATTTTAATGGATATAATAACGAATTCCCCGAAAAATTAAATTACTTCGAATTACAAAATCTTTTAAAAGCATTTTGCAAGTTAGAAAAATTTGACATTCACGTACTTGACATTGTGCCACTTTACCTTGATAATGAAGTTGATTTAATGCAATTATCACCAATACCAACCCTTGTGAAAGAAGAATATGTGACCATTCTACAAAAAGAAACTCAAGTGTTAGAAGTTAATCAAGAGCTATACGAATTGGACTCAGAGTGTAAATCAATAAAACAAATACATTATTGTAATGATCTAGGTCATAAATTAAATAAAAAATCGTGTATGTACCAAATAATAATTATTCAAGAAATTTATAATTGTACATTTATAAAGATATACGACTTCAAAAAGATTGTACTCGAAATAAGTAATACTAATTCTGTAATCATACTAAATAAGATAAATAAAAAAATAAATATTAAATGTAATAATAAATATGAGGAATACATAAATAACAAAGGTATTTATTTGGTGAAAAATGATTATTGTCAAATTAACGGTAAAAATATTAAAACAAATACTATTAATGGTAAACCCATTATAATAACTAATTATAAATTTGATCTTAATGAATTTCACTATTAATTTAGAACATGTAAAATAAATGAATATTTTAAAAGAAGTTCCCAAGGAAATAACCGAATTGGAAACAAACCATCTTACAACTCATGGAATAATTAAGTATTGTATGATCGGTATTATAATTATAATATTACTTTTGATATCAATTAAATTATGTAAAAATCAGACGGTAAAACTAAAAATTATTCAACCACGTGAAAATTAATTTCCCGTTAGGCTTGAATCTCGGGAAGGTGGAGTTATATAGACATGAACAAAGGGCTTACTTATGCATTACTTATATTACTTATATTAATCACAATAGATATAAGAATGTCGACTAAGCTAAAATAAGTTATATATAGGACTCAACAATAAGATACCAAACAGAGTTGTCTGTGTTGTCTGTACCACTATGCTTAAATAAACGTTTTTTAAAACCATAGTCGCTTAAAGAATAAATATAAATTATACAAACATTAAAAGACAAACATTTATTGTGTAAAAATAAAATTGTAAAAATAAAATCAACTAAATGTGTTTCGTACGATGTTGCGGCTTTTTCTCTTTTATTATTTATTTCAATTAAAGAACTTTATTATCAATAAACTTTTACAACACAAAAAAAACTTATTGTTGTTATTATTATATCGTGTGCGGCATGATTTTTAGCTTAATTTAAATTAATAAAAAATGAATTTGAATTGTGACTTGATTTTAATCAATGTCAACAAAATGTAAAATATTAATAAAGAGGATAAAAAATGAATATATAAATGAATAGATTGTACATGCTTAATATTGTTAAATAAAAGATAGGTAGGTAGGTAGGATTAAAACTTAAAGGCGTATCAGCCTCTTGGGCTATTCACGCCATAAACTAAATAATATATTTTAAAATATATGTAAAAATAATATTGTAAGCTTAAAATCTATTAAATGTAAGATATTAATCAAGAGAATTTAAAAATGAATAAAATGTACATGCTTAAAATTGTAAAAATAAATGTTATTGTAAAATATTATTGAGTGCTAAAAAAAAAAACGTGTATAAATAAAATTAAAGACAAAGCTAGCACTTTTAAATAAAGGCAAGTAGACCTATATTCCTGAGGAACAGGACGACTCTGTCAATGAGTGTCGACTGGTCGCCAAGGGCCACCGACAGGTCAAGTGACAGACCCGCCCGGTTTCGCTGTTCGGTAAACTGGGAGCACTCCAACAAAACGAGCGCCACTGTCAAAGCAGTGTCAGCCGTTTCGCACATCGGAGCCTCCTTACGCCGCAGAAGATGGCCATGCGTCCACCAGTCGTGCCCTATCCGGAGTCTCGCCACAGCGACCTCCTCCTTTCGGGATGCCCTATGGGAAGAATCCCATGCCTTCACGTTTTGCTTAACATTCCTGAGCTTATTTTGTTCTATGTGACTTCACCTTTCTTGCCATTGATTTATGATCAGATGCTTGAAATGACCCTTGAGGTCTTCTGCAAGAACCCGATCAAAATCAATGGTAGTCCTGGACAACGCTCGTTTAGCTGCTGCGTCAGCTGCTTCATTACCGCGAATACCAACATGTAGGTAGGTAGGTGGGATTAAAATTTAAAGGCGTACCAGCCTCTTGGGCTATTCACGCCATAAGCTATATTATGAAATAAACTTACATTTTAAATATATATTGTGTGAAAATAAAATTATAAACATAAAATCTATTAAATGTAAAATATCAATAAAGAGGATTCAAAAATTATATATAAATAAATGAAATGTACAGGTTTAAAATTGTAAAAATAAAATGATATTATAAAATATTATTGAGTGCTAAAAAAGATACGTGTATAAATAAAATTAGAGACAAAGCTAGCACTTTTAAATAAAGGCAAATAGACCTGTATTCCTGAGGAACAGAACGACCCTGTCAATGAGTGTCGAATGGTCACCAAGGGCCACCGACAGGTCAAGTGACAGATCCGCCCTGTTTCGCTGCTCGGTAAACAACAAAACGTGCGCCACTGTCAAAGCAGTGTCACACGTTTTGCAAATCGGTGCCTCCTCACGGCGCAGAAGATGACCAAGCGTCCACCAGGTGTGCCCTATTCAGAGTCTCGCATCAGTGACCTCCTCCTTTCGAATGCCCTATGGGAAGAATGCCATGGCTTTACGTTGTGCATAACATTTTTAAGCTTGTTGGAAACTATATGACTCCACGTTTCCTGCTACTGATCCATGATCAGTTGCTTAAAATAACATTTGAGGTCATCAGCAAGCACCCGATCACAAACAATGGTGGCTTTGGACAAAGCTCGCTTAGCTGCTGCATCAGCTGCTTCATTCCCGCGAATACCAACATGACTCGGTACCCAAATAAAGCACACGATAGACCCTTTTGACAATAGTGTCATCAAGGATGCTTGTATCTGCTGCAAGAGAGGATGTTTAGGGTACAATGAATCAATCGCTTTCAAAGCGCTCATTGAATCTGACACAATAACAAAAGAATTACGTGCGAGTCTGCAAATATAGAGAAGTGCTTGGTAGAGTGCATACAGCTCTGTCATGTATACGGACGAGAGTTTGTAAAGACGAAACTCACATGCACCTCTTGCCGATATATACGCACATGCAACCCTGTCGTTGCTCTTGGAACCGTCGGTATAAATGCGAATCCGTTGCCGATAGTTGGCAATGATACGAGCAAACTCACGTTGGAACAGAATGGGTGGAGTGGAGGATCGATCTAGCTTTGAAAGCGCATAGTTGGTATTCGGTCGGAAGAATGTCCATGGAGGAAAGGGGCTGCAAGAAGTGTCTGGGGTTGAAGGAAGTTCAAAATTAACACCAAACGAGCCCTTCTGTCATAAATCTCCGCAAACTGTTGACCAAAGACAGTGGCAAAAACCAAGTGATATGGTTTCGACTTCATGGCTGCCGTGTAGTTCATGGTCAAAAGCCTGCGGCGATCAGACAGAGAAGGCTCGCAAGCTTCGCACAATACACTTGGTATTGGGCAGGTACGAAAAGCACCAGTAGCTAGACGAATACCAGTATGGTGTATCGTATCAATGGTTTTGATAACGGATGGCCTGGCAGAATCGTAAGCGATACAGCCGTAGTCCAGCTTGGAACGGATCAAAGCCCAATACAGGCGCAGCATAGAAATTCTATCGGCACCCTACAATTTGGAAGAAAGAACTCGCAACAAATTTAGAGGAAGCCGACATTTTGCCTTCAAAGCCACTAGATGGGCACGCCAGTTAAGCTGCTTGTCAAATAGAAGACCAAGAAAACGGACAGTTTCCACAAATGGAAGATCAGTACCGTTGAGAGAGAGAACAGGATCTAAGTGATGGTGACGGCGTTGACAGAAGTGAATGCACTCTGTCTTGGCTGCAGAAAATACGAAACCTTGCTCAGTAGCCCAGGTAGGAAGACGATTGATTGTTAACTGCAGCTGACGCTCTATGGAAGCCAAATTGCGAGAACTGCAGAAAATTGCCAAATCGTCCATGTACAAGGATCCCTGCTCAGGTACCCAGAGTTCAGGTGAACGGATACACTGAGCAACAGCGTTGATGACCACGGCAAAGAACTTGACACTCAGAATAGACCCTTGCGGTACTGTTTTCCTGAATGAAAATTTTGGAGAGGTCATTTCCCACACGAACTTGAAACTTCCTTTAGGAAAGAAAGCTTTCAAGAAATATGGGAAGATTAACTCTCAAGCCCCAGGAGTGTAAAGTGCGCATAATACCAAAACGCCAAGTGGTATCATAGGCCCGGGCAATATCAAAGAACACAGCTACCTTATGTTGCTTGATGAGAAAAGCATCCCGGATGGTTGAATCAAGTCTTACCATGAGGTCTGCAGTGGAACGGTAACGGCGGAAGCCGCACTGGATGTTATCCAACAGGTTGTTTGATTCCAGGCACCAAACAAGACGCCTGTTGATCATGCGTTCCATGAGCTTGCAGACACAACTGGTAAGCAAGACTGGGCGATAGCTAGATGGTAGTGTTTTATCTTTTCCAGGCTTTGGGATTGGTACAATATTCGCATCACGCCATGATGTAGGGCAAATACCGGATAACCAAATGCGATTATACATTTGAAGCAGAAAAGTTTTTCCAGCAGGATCCAAATGGCCAAGCATCTGGTAGTGAATAGAATCAGGTCCAGGAGCGCTATCGTGAGAATCTGAAATCGCACTTTCAAGTTCATCCACGCTGAAAGAAAGATTGTAGATTTCATCGCCCTGAGAAACAAAATTGAGACATTGCTTTCCAAGATTGATTTTTGAGCGAGAAACTCAGCTGGGTAATGATTGGAACTTGAAGTATCCGCGAAAGTGGATGCTATGATATTAGCAACATCAGACTGACATTGCCATTGATTTTTAGGCCAGAAACAGTGCTAGAATTTGATCGGCCAGATATATTTCTGACCTTCTCCCATACCTTTGAAACTGGAGTGGAGGTTGTAATGGAAGAAATGTATTTCTGCCATGACGCTTTCTTACTCTTCCGAACAATTCTTTTAGCTTTTGCTTTGACTTGGAAGAATTGGATCATATTCTCGGTGGTTGGAAATCGCCTGAAATGGCGAAAAATACGTCGGTTTTCTCGGATAGCAATCTTGCACTCATCGTTCCACCAGAGAACGGGTATTCTATTAGAATGAACTGGTGTTAAAGGAATACTTTCTTGCGCAGCAGACTAGATTGCATCCGTGAAATACTGAACATGGTCTTTCAAGTCAACGAATTCATTTTCACCAAATACAGCCAACTCCGAGAATAGATTCCAATCTGCTCGCTTTAAAGCCCATTTTGGACAACGAACATCAGAATCGAAGCTCTGCAAAACTTTAAGAATGATCGGAAAGTGGTCACTTTGATGCAAGTCCGAGTGCACATGCCACTCAAACAATGGAACTATTGCTGCAGAACAAATCGTTAGATCAACAGTAGGCACATCGGTACGAAATACTGAGAAACCTCGTAGTGAAACCGCTCTGTTGTCTTGAAAATGTGCTTCATGTAAGCAAATGCAAGAGGGAGTATGCTAGGCATTGAGAGCTTTAAATTCTTCGGAATGGCTGTAGAAACCATTACAATTCCATTGTAGTATGGGAGGCATTATTTGGGTATGGATGATTTATCTCGCTCTAGCCTAGAAAGCGTAACTGGCGTTACTTCCATTGGGGAAGATAATCTCGAAGTATGAGATCCCTTCTTTTTGGGAAATTTGGTGATGGAGGAACTTGAAGCATTCGACGTTTCTCGTACCTCAATGGTGTGGTCTTTTGAAATAATTTTCGGTGAAATAGAAGGACTTACCTATAAATGAGAAATTTTTATCTTTGGTTTACGTTAACTTTTTTTTTAGATTGTTATGTAATTTTGGTAGCTGGATTCGAAATAGGTTCTAAATTTGGAGTTACACCGGATCTAGGAATATTTGTTTTAACAGAAGGTAAATTTGGAAGAGTTGTAGAAACATAAAGGGAAGGAACGGTGTCTGTTTGAATGGCAATTGATTTTGTAATGACGGATGTGGAAGCGTTCGAAGCGAGGGAACGGCTAAAAACAGGGCTAGTTTGTGATTTGAATTTATTGCGAGCGTCGAAATAGGACAGTTTGTCAATGATTTTAATTTCAATAATCGTTCTTTCTTCCTGATTGCGTGGACAATCAGAAAAGAAAGAAGGATGATTGCCAGAACAATTTACGCAGCGGACCGGACTCTTACAATCCTCGCCCAAATGCTCCTGCTCACTTCACCGTGGACACACAGCCTGTGCGTCACAACGAGGTGCAGTGTGCCCGAACTTCTGGCATTTAAAACATCGCATTGGTCGAGGAAAGTATGGTCTCACAGAACAACTGTGAAAACCAACCTTAATATTCTCTGGCAGCTTATCTAACTCGAAAGTTAAAACAACAGACGTCGTATTTTTAACTTCGCCGTTTTTCTTCGTAGTGAGGCGTCGACAGTCTATAACACACTGACTCGCAAGATCCCGTTTGCACTCGTCCATCTCAACAAATAGCAGGTCGTAACAATATTATTACGCCCTGACATGAGTTGTGGGACTTGTACGCCACCACTACAATTGGGTGCCAGGTTGGAAAGGAACATTGTGGTGGGAGTAGTAGGTCTTTAATGCAGATCAGTGGGGGATTTTCCCTTCCGGCAGGGGTAGCTACGCCTAATTAGCTCGGGTACTTACACTGCTAGCCAGTAGAGATTTGAATTAGTTCTAGCCCTCACCATTGGGGCTGGAAAGTCTAGCAGACTGGAAGGAATACTGATAGGCAATTGTTGCGCTGATTATGGGCGTATCCCATTCACTCGCCAATGTTGGCCGTGGCGAAGATGGTTCACGCTACGAATCGCCACGTAAATATAAAAAACAGCTTTCTGCTGTGAATTGGTGTACTAGGATACAAACAAAAATAGCCTACTTCAACAACCAAAAAATGTTTCCATAGAAATATCACTCTGTTTTCTGAAATATCCTGGTTCATATCTTCAGTACATTCAAAGGTAATAAATATAGTAAATCAATTGCATTTAAAGCATGCCTTTTTAAAAACGTAGCATTTACGGTTATTCAAGTAAACACTGAATTAATTCGGCTTTATTTTCAGGTTCGGCCATCAATATTCACCAAAAACCGATTTGAAATTTTCTGAAATTATGTACAAATATGAATTCGTCTGCTTCTAACCCAACCCATATAGAGCCAGGTAAAATAATACGGTTAAAGATACAATAAAACGCTTCAAGAATTTTAAATCTGTAACTATAAATTCGAGTAAAAATATTGACTTAATTGACACGTATGCCTTATTTGGTAATGCATGGGTGACACAAGCATTTTATCCTGCAGAGTGTATATGCTACAATGCATTACATGTAGACTTAAAGTGCGTGGTTACTTCGAATTAAACCTTATATCAATTTTTTAACCCACGACTGCCAGTGAATTGTAAACTTATAGTGTGGCAATTGGATGTTCAAGATTTAAGAAGCTGCATCGTTAATTTTAATTTGTTTGTTATCATATGCGTAGTTTAATTTGTACTTTACTGTTTTCGCTTATTCTTTAATGCTAATTTGTTTTGTTATCAACATATGTTAATTTACATTTAATTGTATATGTTTATAATTATATGACTGAATTGGAATTGATTTTCTTATTTAATTTAATTGTTTTACTGTTTAATATTATAGAAGTTATATTAAAATAAGGGGAAAATGTATACTAGATAATTTATTATGCTTGCAATATAAATTATTCTAAACGTAGATAGCTTACATTCAGCCTTATTCTCGTGTCCCTTGTTTGCGAAATAATATTGTATTGATTATAAGTGACTTTATAATGTGCTTAAAATAATGATTTTATTTGCTATTGTAACGACTTTCGCGAGCGAAAAGCTGACAGAACGGGATGCTCGACTAGCTCTCAGACCGGAGTCGGGAGTGGGGATAAGAGCTGCAGCAGCTAGGGAATAGATTCGAATTTCTTAACAATAACAATTTATTACAGCAAAAAAGGATTGAGCTTTTGACGCCAATACACGTTAATATCTAAGTATTAGAGTTACAGAGAACATAAGCTAAATAAACATAAATGATGTAAATGCAAGTTAGATGATCGTGGATATACTCAACAATCGTCCAGACGTGAGTCGTGAGGCAGCGCCGGCTAGTAGCTCCAGGGGATTTATATTAGGGCGCTAGCCTGGTATTCCCGGACGTCCTGGAGGAGGTAAAGAGATGTTAGGTAGGTAGGATTACAATTTAAAGGCGTATCAGCCTCTAGGGCTATTCACGCAATAAACTATATTAGGAAATAAACAGACGTTTTAAATATATGCTGTGTAAAAATAAAATTGTAAACTTAAAATCAATTAAATGTAAAATATTAATAAAAGGATTAAGCACGTATATATAAATAAATAAAATGTACAGGTTTAATATTGTAAAAATAAATGATATTGTAAAATATTATTGAGTGCTAAATAAATACGTGTATAAATAATATTAAAAACAAAGCTAGCACTTTTAAATAGCCCTGAAATCCTGAGGAACAGGACGACTCTGTCAATGAGTGTCGAATGATCACCAAGGGCCACCGTCAGGTCAAGTGACAGACCCGCCCTGTTTCGCTGCTCGGTAAACTGGGAGCACTCCAACAAAACGTGCGCCACTGTCAAAGCAGTGTCACACGTTTCGCACATCGGAGCCTCCTTACGGCGCAGCAGATGGCCATGCGTCCACCAGGTGTGCCCTATCCGGAGTCTCGCCACAGCGACCTCCTCCTATCGAGATGTTCTATGGGAAGAATCCCAAGCCCTCACAGTTGCTTAACATTCCTGAGCTTATTTTGTTCTATGCGAATCAATCTGCAATAAACAGCAAACATCTCAAACGCGTCTTCATCTTCTTAAGTAAGCGATCCTGAGTGCTTATTGACACCACGCCGATAATGGACCCCCGAATAAAAATCGGCATACACAAAATAGTTTCAGTTTTATACCCAGTTATTTGATCTACAGTCCTGTTGAATCTAGGATCTGAATACGCGTCGGTAATATTCAGTATTTCACCTGTTATTGCCACTTGCCCAGCAATCCCGGTTCCTGGCGGAAACCGGATTTCTTTAGTGTTCGCCTTAGAGGGGGTGGGTCCAACGAGTCTTCGATCCCAACATCAAAGTTCGTCGCGTATAATTCCTTGTTTTTTGCGTCCACTAGAAATAACGAGACACGATCTGCGTCCACTAAACGTTGCGCGAAATTCATTACTTTTATCACTAACGTATCCATTCTCGCCATATCTTAGAAAATAGATCTGGAAAATTCAGAAAATACCTTTATAGGCAATATTATAATTACTATAACAATTTTACTTTCTTATGGAAAGTAATAATAATTCGATTTTAACACAAATATATTTTGTGGTATGAATACGTATAAGAAAGTTATAATTATGTTTTTGTTTGGTTTAATATTAAATTTAATATAAAAACGTGTGTTTAAATTCTTGAAAATTTATAATAATAAAAAACTTCTCCATGGAAATCACTTTGAAAAAACACTTAAATTTTCGTCATACGAATTTTATTTGGTGAGTATATTTCTATTAAATCGCCTATAATTGTATAAAATAATTGAGGATTATCCAAAAAAATAATAATAAACACATAATACTGAGTTTGCATGTATAAATATTTAATTTGAGCTCATTATAATCATTTAATGACTCTTTAAAGTATGATTTAGGTTTGTAATATTCGTAAATGTATATTTATTATTATTTCCAATTGCATCTAATTAATATTATACTATTCTGTACATGTATCTTTGGTATAAATGCGTATAATTTGAAAGTCATAAATATAAAAAAAATTGGTTTTAATTGTTGTCAATTTTCTAATAATAAAATACGTATCCATGGAAATCACTTTGAAAAACATTTAACTTTTGCTTCACGCGAATTTTTTTGGTGAGTAAATTTTGATTAAAACGCTTAAAATAGTAGAATGTTATTTTTAAAACTAATTATAAACACTTTATAGTGAGTTTGTATGCATAAATATTCTATTTTTGCGCATTATAATCATTTAATGATTCTTTAGAATATGATTGAGGTTTGGAATATTTTTAAATGTTTATTTATTATTATTTCCAATCGCAAATAATTAATATTTTGTTGGTGTATTTTTGGTATAAATATTTATAGTTAAAATATTAGTTTTAAATTGAATGTGTGCCAAAATTATATTTTTATTAATTTTTTTTTTAGATTTTTTTGAACCAACAACTTTTTTTTATAATGGGCAATTTTTGTTTTTCGTGTCGGAAGGAGGAGGTAAGTGATTATTTATATAAATGCGAGATCTACAATTAATTGAGTCGTTTTTAAATGAATGATTGAGAAATCTAACATGTAAATTTGTATTGCTTTAGGAAGAAGACCAGGAACCCATGTAGGTACCACACGAAGAGCTATGGGTTCCTGTGAAAGCCTACGTCGCTGTACCGAAACCGGCCGTCGGGGCAGCGATTGTAGGTTTCGAAGATGACTTTGAACCTCGTATGGAACCAGCATCCAGCGTCGTAGATGAGACCTACGCATCATCACTCCGCGCCACTTGTCGTCCGGCACCGGCCATTGGGCCCCAGGAGGCAGCTGCTTAGGAAACGCAAATGAATTTAGAAATAAACAACGAACAAAATTGTGACAATGATATTTCTACGATAAAATTATTTATAATTTTGGACTACACATTAAACATTTTAAATCAAAACAGTTATTCTATATTTGGACAAAATTTTTACCATCTTATTTGTGAAGAAGTTTCCCCACAAATCAGACAGATTTGCGTATACGCGGAGCGGATGGCAGAGCAACGGATGCTGGGAACCGGCACCAAAATTTACAGTGACTCCGAAATTTCCTGATAAATTTCTAGTGTCAAAATGTTTAATTTTACCCAGAACTATTAAACATTTAACATACATTCACAGTGCACCATTTTTAGTTTTAATAAAAAATATTTAACGATTATTGTGTTTATTTTCTTTCATCATTTCTAATAATAAAACATCTGCAGTGTCATGCACCGAACTCTCTTATACGCATATGGGTTAAACCCCTTCGTAGTTTCATTATTTTTCTAATTTATAATATTTGTTCTAACCTTTAGATCGCTTTTACCCTAAATATATTTTTTAGAATATATATTAAATGTCAAACTTCAAATTATTTACGTCTATTTTGTTAAACAATTGACAGGCGCAGGTGATACGATTTATATAAAAATATATATAATGGGCAGAAATTTATTTTGAAAACAATACTCTTTTTGGAAAAAAAATTCAAACAAAAATTGTGCTAAATATGAATACCTTTAATTTTTTTTTCATAAAACTTTTCTGTAACTGTAATCATTTTTGAGTAATTGCAGAAACTACAAAAAATGACTTGAGTAAACAGGCACTTCCGGTTTGAATATTTTTTTCAAAAATAGGAGGTGCACACCCCAGTCATATGCAAATCTTAAGTTTAAAGTTTCATAATTTTAGCTTCAACCGTTTAGGCTGTAGAGAACATACACACACACACACACACACACACACACACACACACACACACACACACACACACACTCACACTCACACTCACACTCACACTCACACTCACACTCACACTCACACTCACACTCACACTCACACTCACACTCACACTCACACTCACACTCACACTCACACTCACACTCACACTCACACACACACACACACACACACACAGACAGACGTCATTCCAAAAATAGTTGGAAACGATTCAGGGAAGGTCAAAACGTATATTTCTCGAGATCGAAATTTTTCATGATTACAATACTTACTTATACTGCGTATAAGAAAGTGATAACATAACAATTCTTTACGCACAAACTTGTTTTTATATAAGATAAATAAGTGTTGAACAATAATCAACAATTTAAAAAAGCGGTTCGTGACAATTAAGAATATTTTATATTAAGCTATAAGGTGAAAAATTTTATTAGTAATGAATAATAACACTTGGTTAAGTTTTAAAGAATAAAAACATTTTAGGCTAAATTTCACGAAAATATATTTTCGTGAAACATAACCTAAAATGCTTTTATTCTTCATCATTATAAATAATAGGTAATATAGCATATGCAATTGTAAACTTCAATACATATAGGATAAGTAATACATATATTATTAATATAAAAATACTTACAAAATAATAAGAGAAGCAATTTTAAACCACTCATAGATCGTCGACTCTAAAAGGGAGCGCTGTAAGAGTATATTCTATATATACTGTAAGAGTATATTCATGGCGCATGGAGCTAGAACTAAACGGGTGGCGGGAAATATGTATTAAAACTGCGATGCAGGCTGCAGAAAATACAAAATTGTTACGATTTTTACTGAAGACCAGAACATTCTGAATCATGAATAGAGAAGCGAGAATAACGACTTTGATATTTTAATTTATACAAAGTCATTATTCTATTTCCGCTTCAGAATATCGTGGCCTTCACTAAAACTCGCTCCAATTTAACATGAATCAGAATATTGTGATCCATCACCAAAATTCGAGTAAAAAAATACATAGTTTAGTAAAATATACAGGGTTGCCAACGATAATTTCGATCTCGAACCGATGTCATTTAATTACCAACTGGCAACACTGAGTGGTAAACATATTTTAACGCATTTTTCAGGTTCTCTCTGGCATTTTTAAACTTGTTGATTTTGGGTCATTATTTAGAATATTATTTAAACATTTAAGTTCTTTAGAAATAAACGTTTTATACTTCGTCCAAGTTTTAAATAACGATATGGTTCGTAGAAAAGGAAATGTGGAGTAAGACGCTAATTTCGTTTTTATATTATTAAAAGTTGAATATTATGTTAAAATGAAACATTATTTCTCATATAATCAGGCTAAAATCGTATATGTATTCCAGGTTATGTTTGTATGTACTTTTTTCAAATTTAAAATAAAACAATATTTTTTTAATATATTTGAAGAAAACATAATTTAGTTTAGATTCTAATCACAATAATTTGATGTTCTCTAATATTTTTATTCGTCACTTTTCACTGTTATGATTAGTACATTGATATTTTTGATATGTTCGTTATGCTTAGCAGTATTATTTTACCTTTCTTTATACATTTTATTATTTCAATCCAATTAGGAATACTGAATAAAATCGACTAAAAACCCATTGAAACAACTGCAGTGTCATGCACCGAACTTTCTTATACGCATATGGGTTAAACCACATCGTAGTTACTTCATTTTTCTAATTTATAATATTTGTTCTAACTTTTAGACCGCTTGTGCACTACATATATTTCTTAGAATAAATATTAAATGTCAAACTTCAAATTCCTTAAGTCTATTTTGTTAAACAATTGACAGGCGCAGATGATACGATTTATGTAACAATATACATAACAAACAGAAATTTATTTTGAAACCATTACTTTTTTGGAAAAAAGATTCACCAAAAGTTGTGCTAAATATAAATATCATTAATTTTTGTTCGCAAAATTGCAGAAACTGCAAAAAATGACTAGAGTAAACATGCACTTCCAGTCGGAATATTGGTTTCAAAAATAAGAGGTTTTCGTACCAGGCACATACAAATCTTAAGTTTAAAATTTCAAAATTTTCCCTTTAGCCGTTTGGGCTGTAGAACGCTCGCATACACACACACAGACACACACACACACACAGATGGACGTCATTCCAATAATAGTTGGAATTGATTCAGGGAAGGTAAAAACGTATATTTCCGTTCAAAACTCGAGTTCGAAATTTTTCATGATTACAATACTTACTTATACTACGCATAAGAAAGTAAAAATGTATCCATGGAAATCACTTTGAAAAAACACTTAAATTTTGCTTCACGCGAATTTTTTTTGGTGAGTAAATTTCCATTAAAATGAATAAAATAGTAGAAGTTTATTTTTAAAACTAATTGTAATCACTTTATAGCGAGTTTGTATGAATAAATATTCAATTTTTGCGAATTATAATCATTTAATGACTCTATAGAATATGATTTAGGTTTGGACTATTTTTAAATGATTATTTATTAATATTTCCAATCGCAAATAAATCATATTTTAGTATTTTGTAGGTGTATTTTTGGTATAAATATTTATAATTAAAATATTAGTTTTAAATTTAATGTGTGCCAAATTTATATTTTTATTGTTTTTTTCTTACAATTTTTCGAACTTACCAACACGTTTTGATAATGGGCAATTTTTGTTTTTCGTGCCGGAAGGAGGAGGTAAGTGATTATTTATATAAATGCGAGATTTTTAATTAATTGAGTCGATTTTAAAAATGTTTGTAAATGAATGATTGAGAAATCTAACATGTAAGTTTGTATTGCTTTAGGTAGAAGACCAGGAATCCACGTGGGTACCCCAAAAAGAGGAATGAGTTCCTGTGGAAGCCTAAGTCGCTGATCCGAAACCGGCCATCGAGGCAGCGGTTGTAGGTTTCGAGGATGCCTTCCAACCTCCTAGTAAACTAGCATCCGACGTCGACGATGAGACCAACGCATCACCGCTCCGCGCCTCCTGTAGTCCGGCACCTACCGTCGGGCCCCCCGAGGCAGCCGCTGGGGAAACGTTAGTAAATTTGGACAAAAACAGTGAACAAAATTGTATTAGTGACATTTCTACTACGAAATTCTTTTTAATTCTGGACTGCATTTGAAACTTTTTAAATCAAGACAGTTATTTAATATGGCAACAACATTTTTACCAACTTTTATGAGATGACGTTTCCCCACAAATAATGTAGATTTGCGGCTGCGCGGAGCGGATGCAGGGAAGCGGCACCAAAATTAACAGTGAAAATGAAGACCAAACTAGGTGCTTCTTCTCCTCGAAGTAGGTAGGTTGGTAGTTTTAAAATTTAAAGGCGTATCATCCTCTAGGGCTATTCACGCCATAAGCTATATTATGAAATAAACTTACATTTCAAATATATATTGTGTAAAAATTAAATTATAAACTTAAAATCTATTAAATGTAAATTATTAATAAAGCGGATTCAAAAATTATATATAAATAAATGAGATGTACAGGTTTAAAATTGTAAAATAAAATGATATTGTAATATATTATTGAGTGCTAAAAAAAATACGTGTATAAATAAAATTAAAGACAAAGCTAGCACTTTTAAATAAAGGCAAATAGACCTGTATTCCTGAGGAACAGGAAGACCCTTTCAAAGAGTGTAGAATGGTCACCAAGGGCCACCGACAGGTCAAGTGACAGACCCGCCCTGTTTCGCTGCTTGGTAAACTGGGAGCACTCCAACAAAACGTGCACCACTGTCAAAGCAGTGTCACACGTTTCGCACATCGGAGCCTCCTCACGGCGCAGAAGATGACCATGCGTCCACCAGGTGTACCCTATCCGGAGTCTCGCCACAGCGACCTCCTCCTTTCGGGATGCCCTATGGGAAGAATCCCATGGCCTTACGTTGTGCTTAACATTTTTAAGCTTGTTGGAAACTATATGACTCCACGTTTCCTGCCACTGAACCATGATCGGATGCTTAAAATAACCTTTTAGGTCATCAGAAAGCACCCAATCACAATCAATGGTGGCCTAGGACAAAGCTCGCTTAGCTGCTGCATCAGCTGCTTCATTCCCGCGAATACCAACATGACTCGGTACCCAAGTAAAGCGCACGATAGACCCTTTTGACAATAGTGTCATCAGGGTTGCTTGTATCTGCTGCAAGAGAGGATGTTTAGGGTACAAAGAATCAATCGCTTTCAAAGCGCTCATTGAGTCTGACACAATAACAAAAGAATTACGTGCGAGTCTGCAAATATAGAGAAGTGCTTGGTATAGTGCATACAGCTCTGTCGTGTATGCGGACGAGAGTTTGTGAAGACGAAACTCACATGCACCTCTTGCCGATATATAAGCACATGCAACCCTGTCGTTGCTCTTGGAACCATCGGTGTAAATGCGAATCCATTGCCGATAGTTGGCAATGACTCGAGCAAACTCACGTTGGAACAAAATGGGTGGAGTAGCGGATCGATCCAGCTTTAAAAGCGCATAGTTGGTATTCGGACGGACGAATGTCCAAGGTGGAAAGAGGCTGCTAGAAGCGTCTGATGTTGAAGGAAGTTCAAAATTTACTTCTCCAAAAGTATTGCGAGATCTGATAGAAAAGGAACCCACCGAACGAGCCCTTCTGTCATAAATCTCCGCAAACTGTTGATCAAAGACCGTGTCAAAAACCAGGTTTCGACTTCAAGGCTGCCGTGTAGTTCATGGTCAAAAGCCTGCGACGATCATACAGAGAAGGCTCGCCAGCTTTGCACAATACACTTGGTATTGGGCTGGTTCGAAAAGCACCAGTAGCTAGACGAATACCAGTATGGTGTATCGTATCAATCGTCTAGATAACGGATGGCCTGGCAGAAACGTAAGCGATACAGCCGTAGTCCAGCTTGGAACGTATCAAAGCTCGATACAGGCGCAGCATAGAAATTCTATCGGCACCCCATGATTTGGAAGAAAGAACTCGCAACAAATTTAGGGAAAGCCGACATTTTGCCATGAAACCCACAAGATGGGCACGCCAGTTAAGCTTCTTGTCAAATAGAAGACAAAGAAAACGGAGTTTCCACAAATGGAAGATCGGTACCGTTGAGAGAGAGAACAGGATCTAAGTGAAGGTGACGGCGTTGACAAAAGTGAATGCACTCTGTGTTGGCCGCAGAAAAAACGAAACCTTGCTCAGTAGCCCAGGTATGAAGACGATTGATTGTGAACTGCAGCTGCCGCTCTATGGAAGCCATATTGCGAGAACTGCAGAAAATCGCCAAGTCGTCCACGTACAGGGATCCCAGCACAGGTGAACGAATACATTGTGCAACACCGTTGATGGCCACGGCAAACAACGTGACACTCAGAATAGACCCTTGCGGTACTCCGTTTTCTTGAGTAAAAATGTTGGAGAAACTTCCTTAAGGAAAGAAAGCTTTCAAGAAATATGGGAAGATTACCTCTCAAACCCCAGGAGTGTAAAATGCGCATAATACTAAAACGCCAAGAGGTATCATAGGCACGGGCAATATCAAAAAACACAGCTACCATATATTGCTTGTTGAGAAAAGCATCCCGGATGGTTGATTCAAGTTTTACCAGGTGGTCTGCTGTCTAACGGTAACGGCGGAAGCCGCACTGGATGTTATCCAGCAGATTGTTTGAATCCAGGAACCAATCAAGACGCCTGTTGATCATGCGTTCCATGAGCTTGCAGACACAACTGGTAAGCGAGACTGAGCGATAGATAAATGGCAGTGTTTTGTCTTTTCCAGGCTTTGGAATAGGTACAATAATCGCATCACGCCATGGTGTTGGGCAGATACCGGAAAACCAAATGCGATTATACATTAGTAAAAGAAAGTTTCTTCCAGCAGGATCCAAATGGCGAAACATCTGGTAGTGAATAGAATCAGGCCCAGGAGCGCTGTCGTGAGAATCTGAAATCGCATTTTCAAGTTCATCCATGCTGAAAGAAAGATTGTATATTTCGTCGCCCGGAGAAACAAAATTGAGACATTGACGTTCCAAGATTGATTTTCGAGCGAGTAACTCAGCTGGGTAATGATTGGAGCTTGAAGTATCCGCGAAAGTGGATGCTATACATCAGACCAACAGGTAATGACTTTGCCATTGATTTTTAGGCCAGAAATAGTTCTAGATTTTGAGCGGCCAGTTAGTTTTCTGACCTTCTCCCATACTTTAGAAACTGGAGTGGAGGTTGTAATGGAAGAAATTTATTTCTGCCATGACGCTTTCTTACTCTTCCGAACAATTCTTCTAGCTTTTGCCTTGGCTTGGAAGTAATGGATCATATTCTCGGTGGTTGGAAATCGCCTGAATTGGCGAAAAATACGTCGTTTTTCTCGGATAGCAATCTAGCACTCTTCGTTCCACCAGGGAACGGTTATTCTATTAGAATGAACTGGTGTTAAAGGAATACTTTCTTGCGCAGCAGACTTGATTGCATCCGTGAAATACCGAACATGGGCGTCCACGTTAACGAAATCATTTTCAGGAAATACAGCCAACTCCGAGAATAGATTCCAATCCGCTCGCGTTAAAGCCCATTTTGGACATCGAGTATCAGAATCTGAGCCCTGCAAAACTTTCAGAATGATCGGAAAGTGGTCACTTTGATGCAAGTCCGAGTGCACATGCTAGTCAAACAATGGTGCTATTGCTGCAGAACAGATCGTTAGATCAATCGCAGTGAAAGACCTCCACGCGGCAGAAAAATGTGTCATACTACCATCATTTAAGATGACATGTGTATTTGCGGTGAATAGGTGTTCCAAAAGTCTACCGCGTTGATTAAGAGATCTTGATCCCCATTCAGGATTATGGGCGTTGAAATCGCCCATAAGAATGAATGTAGCAGGCAATTTATCAATTAAATCAACGATATCACTCATATCGACAATGTCGTTTGGCGGAAGATAGATAGAACAGACAGTGACCAGAAGAGGAATAGCGACACGCACAGCAACAGCTTGTAATTCAGAATTCAAAGCGATCTCCTCGCAGTACACACTTTCGCGAACCAGAATCGCTACTTCACCACGACCTTGGCCTTCAGTAGGCACATCAGTACAAAATACTGAGCAGCCTCGTAATGCAACAGCTCTGGTGTCCTGAAAATGTGTTTCCTGTAAGCAAATGCAAGAGGGAGTCTGCTCGGCATTGAGAACTTTAAATTCTGCAAAATGGCTGTAGAAACCATTACAATTCCACTGCAGTATGGGAGGCATTATTTGGGTGTGGAAGATTTATCTCGCTCTGGCCTACAAAGTTTAATTGTTGTGACTTCCATAGAAGAAGAGGATCTCGAAGAATGAGATCCTTTACTAGGAGAAAATTTGGAGATGGAAGAACTCGAAACAGTCGATGTTTCTCGTACTTCCATGGAATGTTTTTTTGAAATATATTTCGGCATAGAAGTAGGGTTTGACTTTATATGAGTAAATTTTTGCTTTGGTATAATGTTCAATTTTGATTTAGGTGGGTTTATGATTTTGATAGTCGCATTCGATATGGATTTTAAATTTTGATTAACTTAAGATTTTGAAATGTTAGCTTTAACAGAAGGTAAATTTGGAACAGATGTAGAAATATTAGAGAAAGGAAAGTCATTAGTCTGAACGGCAATGGATATTTTAAAAACGGGAGTTGCATCGAAGAACGGCTAAAGACAAGACTGGTATGTGTTTTGAACTTCTTGCGGGCGTCGAAATAGGAAATCTTATCCATGATTTTGATTTCAATTATCTGCTTTTCTTCCTGATTGCGTGGACAATTAGAAAAAAAGAAGGATGATTTCCAAAACAATTAACGCAGTGGGTTGGACCCTTACTTTCCTCGCGCAAATGCTCCTGCTCACTACACTGTTACGATTTTTATCACGAAGAATCAAAACTAAATGCTTTGACTAGCTCTCAAGTCGGAGTCGGGGTAGGTTTAACTTAGAATTAGGGTGGACGAAATTACAAAATTATTTTCTAATAATAACAATTTTTATTTACAAATTTTTTTGGACACTCTTAACTGGGCATTGGGAGCCAACTACAAATTAAACAAAAAACTAACTTAATTAATTTAAAATATAATTTGAACTACTGTATCATAAGCATAACAAAAATTTAGAGAATAACAAAAAAGTGGTACTTAATCACATCAGGGCGAAGCTTGTTCCCGTGCGGCATCGGCTAGTAGAGATTTAGGATTATCTTTGATATGGGCGCCAGCCCGGGTTTTATTCCGGACGTCCTAAATCCGGCAGAGTAGTTTGTAGTTTTTTCTTTTAAATATATGGAGGTCTTGAAGCTTTTTAATTTTTTTTTTTACTAACAAAAACATGTCACGGTCGTGATCAATAATTATATTTTTTTTAACGGTAACTAGACAACAGAATTCTTTTTTTTTTTATCATGGCACTTCATATATTTTACGCACTAAGGTTACATTATCATCGCCCCCCCCCCAAAAGAAAAAAAATTTTAAGTTGCAACAAAACAAAATTACTACTAAAGCAAAATATAATCTAGTAAAATAATTCATCAGTAATTAACGAGAAAAGAACGGTTTCATCATTTCGATATGCCACACTCCTACAGAGCGGCCATTTATGTCCGAAAGCTCATAACACGTATCCGAAAGACAATTAAGAATTTTGCATTTTACAAATTTCGGAGCCAGTTTAGCAGAATAATAGTTTTCGGCATTCGATAGGGTAGTATTGCGTTTCCACACAAGTTCTCCTACACGATAGGTAATTGGAGGCCGGCGACGAAGATTGTAATGAGCGCTATTCTTAGCAGCAGAAGCGTCGATTCGCTGGCGTACAAGACGTTGTAAGTTTTGTAGCCTAACCAGACGATGTGCAAAATCATGACGAGCATCAATCTCTAACGGTACATCCCCATTAGGTGTGGCGGAATTATTAACAATTAATTCTCGACCAAAATTAAGCAAAGCAGGAGTATAACTTGTAGTTTCGTGAACTGCGGTACGTAATGCAAAATTTAATTTCGGCAGGTGAATATCCCAGTCACGCTGATCTTCTTTAACGAAAGACGAAATCATAGTTTTTATAACCCTGTTAGATCTTTCAGTAGGATTCGCCGAAGGATGGAAATTGGCGTTGAGTTGTAATTTAATGGAATAAGAAGACATCAATTCTTTGAACTCGCGACTAATGTATTGATATCCGTTGTCGCAAACGTAGTATTCTGGAATGCCAAACGTAAGGAGAACTTCATTTTCAATGAGGCGGCAGATGGTTTTACTATCAGCGATACGAATTGGAAAAAATAATGTATATTTTGTAAACATGTCAGACACAACTAATACGAAACGATTACGCGACTTCGAAAGAGGAAACGGGCCCATTAGATCAGAGCAAACATATTGCCAGGGACGAGAAACTGCGCGTTTACCAAGGAATCCCGGTGGTGGTCGATTTTTTTCCTTTTGTGCTTGGCAGATTTCACAAGTTCGTACGTAATGTACGATATCTTTGAATTGGTACATCATGATTCTCTCGCAATACAGTGGCTCGCACTGAAGTAGGAATAAAGAGCTTCCAAGGGCTTTCATCTGGATAATCTGTATTAGTCAGTCGGCAGCGTTTATACAATTTGTCGTCGAGTATTTTCCAGTTTCGGTTGTTATTAGGGTTACTTTGAACGTCGTTGAATTTCGTGACATATACGGCGTCTTTATCTTCATTTTTCAATAGTATGGCGGCAACGGCCCTAGATAAAGCATCCAGAACGACATGTTCTTTGCCTTTGCGGTGAATAACTTCATAATCACATTGCTGCAATCTTAAGGCCCAGTGAGCAAATTTACCCCTTGGTTCTTTTAAATTGTTTAACCAGGGCACAGCCTGGTGATCTGTTATCACGGAAAATTTCGAAGCTTCGACATAACAACGGAATTTATCAATCGCCCACAGCATGGCAGAAATCTCTAGTTTAGAAGGATCATAGTTTCGTTCATGAGCGTTAAGCATACGACTAGCGTAGGCAATTACGTGTTCGCCATCATCAAATTTTTGAGTAAGAACAGCACCTAAAGCCACTCCACTAGCGTCACACTGAATAAAGAAAGGTCGGGAGAAATCGGGACAAGTAATCACTGGGGCCGTCGCGAGATATTTTTTTAGATCATTAAAAGCTATATCGGTATCTACAGACCACTTAAATTTAGCATTTTTTTGTGTTAGTAAAGTAAGCGGGGCTACTCTTTCCGAAAATTTACTTATAAAACGACGGTACCATGACGCCATGCCGACAAAGCGCCTTACATCTTTCGGACATTTCGGCACTGGAAAAGATTCAATAGCGGTTATCTTATCCGGATCAACGCGTAACCCTCGCGAATCGACTATGTATCCAAAATACTTAAGTTCGTTACGCGCAAAGAAACACTTTTTTTTTATTTAAGGTTAAATTTGCAGATTTTAATCGCTCGAATACTTGCTGTAAAATCTGCAAGTGGGTTTGGAAATCGGAAGTGGCAATGGCGATTACATCTAAATATACAAATACATGTTTCTTTAATTTTTCACCGAAAATCTGATCAACTAATCGTTGCATGGTAGCAGGGGCTCCACATAATCCAAATGGCATAGTGACGAACTGAAAAAGTCCACGACCCGGTACAGTAAAAGCTGTACGTTCTCTGCTACAAGAATCAAGAGGGATTTGGTGATAGGCAGATTCTAAATTGAGAGAAGATAAATAATTTGATCCTCCAAGGCGATCAAGAATAGATGAAATATACGGTAAAGGATATGCATCCTTTTTCGTAACGTTGTTAACTTTTCTAAAATCGATGCAAAGACGATACTCTCCAGTATGATTTTTCACAACAACTATTGGAGAACTCCACGCGCTATACGAAGGTTCAATAATACCCAACTCGAGCAGTCGATCTAATTCGGTATTAATAAATTTTTCGATATTTGGTGAAGTAGGATAATGACGTTGTTTAATTGGCTGTGCGTCACCAGTATCAATATAGTGTTGAACCATGTGGGTTCTACCCAGTTTACCCGCAGTTTGATTGAAATAATCATCCGTAAGTTTATTTAGCTGGTGACCTTCTATGGGTTTTAAATGATTCTTGTCAATTATAGCACATGCCACTTGAGGCGAGTTCAAATAAAAAGTTTTAGTGACAAGATCCAGAATGATGTTAAATTTGGTGAGAAAGTCAACTCCTAGAATCACGTCAATTGCAAGAGAAGGAACGAAAAAGGTTTCTACGAATTCAGTTTTCCCTTCGACGAAAAATGGGACTAATCCTATCTTTTGAATACGACATGAATTACCATCAGCAGTGGTAATGTAGTTGGTGTTGGAAGCAGAACTAAAAGTAATCGGAAGATTGTGAAGTTTGGGCAAAACTCGAGAAGCCATTAAAGTATGCGAAGAACCCGAATCAACTAATGCCGTAAAAGTAACTTTGCATATTGATATAGTTAAATAAGGTCGAGGATCATATTCGCGTGTTGATAATGTGTAATTAACCGTACTACCAGACATAAAAGAAGCGATGTATGTTAGCCACGACTTAAACTCTAGGCTATCTCGTTGAATCGGTGTGGGTCGATAACGATAGCAGTACCGATTCTTTACTGATCGCGCAATTCGTTTTCCGAATTAATACCACATTTAGGACACGTACGAACAGTAAAATCAGCTTTACCACAACGAAAACAATAACGCGTTTTAGGAGATTGGCAATTGGAGGCCAAATGTCCAGTCCTACGACAATTCCAACAAGCAGAGCCAACAGCGAAAGAGACATGCTGGCGAGATGGCGAAGTAAACCTACATGAACGTTGCGGCACATTGGGTTTATAATCCGTACTAACCAAAGAAGTTCCCTTGGCTAATTCCAAGCGCTGGCAGAGTCGATTTAGATCAGCAATGGAAATTATATTCAAAGCGGCAACATGTTGCGCGTAATATTGATAGAGATTGTAGCGAATCGTAAAAAGTTGTTGGTCCTCTGGTACTTTTAGCGATAATCGCGAAAACATGAGCTGCATAGCAGCAATAAATTCTGAAGGATGCTCTGAAGGTTTCTGTTTACGATGTAAAATCTCTTGCCATAATCGATGGTCATAGTCAATGGGATGATATTGTTCTTTTAATTTATCCACCAGCTGATCCCAGTCCTTGAAATTTATTTTATTGGCCCGATACTATAAAAGGGCGGCATCCGTGAACAAATCACTAGCAGAATTGAATAAATCTAACTTAGTGGCGTTACGGGACAGACAAAGTTCTTCCAATCTTTCCAGAAATTCAATAACCGACGAACGACCGTTGAAAGTAAATTTCCATTGTTGAACCGGAATCAGTTTAGGGATAGAAATACTACCAGACTGCATTTGAGTGACAACTGGAAAAGAAGTGGAGATCCGAAAATTATTGCGACATTTATTCTCTAAAGCATCGTCTAAAGTTTCTACAGCTTCAATCAAAGAATCTACGTCACTTTGGTATTTGGCGTCAGTAATACGGTAACTACGTCGCAAAAGATGACTGATTCGATTCGTAAGTTGGGTGAATTCTATACTGGTGTCCGTTCCATTAAAATCAGAAACCATAGAAGTTAATTGGATGAGTTTGGATTTACAAAAGGACAGTTCACTGGTTTGGTTAAGTGTCAACTTAACAAATTGGCTATCGCTAGGATAAGCGTCAAGAAGCTGAGTAGCTTGTCGGATCGTAAAATCTACTCGATTTTCTCCCCGAATTTTCAGTTCATACATCAATTCATCCCGTTTCAAACTGTAATATTGCGACATATTCGATAGAAATATTACACAAAGGTGACTTTACGCGAAAGAGTACGCTACAGATAAAAATAAAATATTAAGAAAAGCTGCAAAATATTTTAGTCGGTAGATGTAGCATAGAAAATAGTTATTATATACTTATAATGTACAGTAATTCAAAATTTGTTTACTGTCAGCCCCACGTTGGGCGCCAAAATTATGCAGTGTGCCCGAACCTTTGGCATTTGAAACAACGCATTGGCCGATAAAAATACGGTCTCACCGAACAACTGTGGAACCCAACTTTAACCCTTTCTGGAAGCTTATCTAGCGCGAAAGTCAAAACTGCGGATGTGGTATTCCTTACCTCATCGTTTCTCTTGGTAGTAAGCCGTCGACAAGTAACTACAGCTTGACTCGCAAGCTCTCGCGTACACTCATCCATCTCAACATATAATAGGTCGTAACATGATATTACACCCTGACACGTGTTGAGGGATTTGTGCGCTGCCACTACAATGGGCATGCCAAATAAAACGGTTGATTTCAATAAAACCTTCGTTTGAGTTGAATTTGCCGTTTCAACTAGGATGGTACCATCGCGAAGCCGTTTGGTGAATTTTGGTTCTCCACCAACCAACTCGTTCAGGGACCTCGCTAAGCCAAAACAAGAGACTTCAGAAATAGACTTTCCTTCTTCAGTCCTTTTAACAATGAGAAATTTGGGCGAAAACTTATTTTCGCCCTTCAGAAAACTTTCTCCCTCGTCCGACAACGGACCAGATCTTTTTGGGGGAGGGGCCCCCGAGGTCTTTATTTTGTTTGCCATAAATAAATATATCGTTTCATCTCCTGGTCTCCGCACCCACCACGGAGCCACAATTTGGGACGTCACACCACAAACTGGTGTGATCGCTAGGGCTAAACAGGAGCTATAGTCCCCTTCACCAGGCAATAAGCTTCAGAACGCTGCGAGCCACTCTCTCCAACGTCTGAAAACTTACCTCCAGGGTCATGGGACTCGCCTTACAAGTACTGTGAACGTAACGGCAAGCCTATTGGTCAGATAGGGTTAGTATCTGACCGCCCGTTTCGCAAGAATCCGAAGCCAAAGAGGTGTGTTGCTTGTAAGCTCAACCACCAGGATCATCTTCTCCTTCCTTACAGGTCTCCACGCACGGCAAATACGCGGGTGAGCAAAATAATAAGAAAAAAAAGTCCGCAGAAGATAGGCCCACTAATCTTTCGATATGTATACAGGTTGAACTGGGTATTTTTTACGAGGTACCTTCCTCGCCCATTGTTCGCCTCATACGACCAACAGAGGTGCTGCGGGTGAATTCTAACCCCCACCCGCAAGGGGCACTTTTGTCATCATAAACTTACAGATCCTACACATTGTAAACACGGGATTACAAATTTTCAGCTTATTCCATTTTATTCCGAGGTTCACCTCTTTTTTAGCTAAAATGACTGGACTATAAATGATTTTACCATGTTAATTTGAGTACTAATTAGTTTTTAATCTATATATATATATATATATATATATATATATATATATATATATATATATATATATTTGTGTGTCATTATTAGTATAATTATTCATTATTAATAAACATATACATATTAATTATTTGCCATCACTATTTTAATTTAACCACTGACGACGGTATTTTTTCGTTTGAGCATTTCTTTGTCAATTTTTGTCACCTTTCGCACATTTCTAGTAGAGGTTTTGTTTCTGGGATTAGACTGTTCAGTATGGAATAACAGGGCATACAAATGCCCATCAGGAAGCCAACTTTGGAAGCGACTTGCTCATCCGGTTCATCATGGGTAGAGATTTTCGACCTACGGATCTTTTTGCGTCTCCTTGTTGGTAGAATTCTTCGAAAATCACTTTTACAGTTTCACTCTATAAGTTCATGTATGAAAGAAAGAGAGACAGAGAGAGAGAGAGAGTTGTAAGAGGGTGACTGGGGTGGTCACTTCTCCTTTTATATATTAGGGTTCTTGCCAAATAGACGTTTAGGGTAAGGTTGAGAAAGGGGCGGTCACTAGACTGCCACGGTGTCGATATTGCATAGCTGGTTTATATTAAACGTCCATGATAGAATGCGGTGAAACAAATAGCATTTTCTGGATGTGACTAATGGTCCTACAATATCCATTAACGTCCTTTGAAATGGTGCAGTTATTTCTTGCAACACTTGCAGTGGAGCTGGTTTTAGGTTTGATGGTGTCTTTCTCGCATTGCATGAGTGACATTTATCACAATATTCTTTTACCTCTGTGTTCATATTCTACCATGATGGCCTGCATACAGCAGATTGTGATAGTCGTGTAACACGTGAAACGACGTCTCTTTGGGTATGACTAACTTGTGATTTCTCTCTTCTCCTGTTTTTTTCTTTAAATTTTAATCCTTCTTCGTCCTGGAAGTAGCCTTCTTTTGATGTGAGTTTCCTGATTTCTTCGTCATTTCTGTGTTTGACACTGAATCTATTGGTATTCGTGACAGCACATCTGCGTTTATATGTTTCTTTCCAGGTTTGTACAATAAATTTATTTCAAATTTTTGGTGAAAAGTTTAAATTTTCAGAAAAAAAAAAAAATTAATGGGAACACGTTTTTATTTTCTTACGAAATAAAATTAGTAATATAAGAATACAAAACATGTACACGTTTACCAAAAATATTGATTGTAATATCATAAGGATATATGAAGGATAATCGACGGCGTTAGTGTTTGTTGTAGTCGTAAATAATATTTAATAATACTTCCGTAGTGAAATGCCTACCAAAAATGGTTCTACTATGAACGATAAATTTAGCGGAGAATGTGGATTTAGGTACGCATGCTGCTAGTATACTATTTATCTCATTTGGTGTGATAAAGTGAAATGTTTTGGTAGGCCATCATAAAATATATATTAAGGGAGTACAAGATTTAGTTATGAAGAACAGAAATAAACTGTGGTTACTGGATCACTTGTAGTAGGTAGGTACTTTATATATTTTACTCGACCCGCTTTTCGCTGCTTTATGATATAATACACTAAAGACAGCATTTAAACCATTTACCATACTTTAGACGTAAATATTACAATTATACTTCTCTTAAATGCGTATTCTGTTTTTATTTTCAGAAGAATGATCATTTACGTTTTATTGGTACAAAAATATATAATATGGCTTAGCAATAATGTATAAATAAATTAATTTCAAATTTTCATTGTTTGATTTCAACTGATACTATTGAATTTTAATATGAAATAAATTACGATCTGTGGTATGTTTAAATATATTTACAACGTGAAAATTAGAATAACTACAGGCCTGTAAGCAAAGTAATTTATAACATATTTCGAGGTGTGAAATTTTCGTGTCTTTGGTATTTTTATCGGTGTGCATGCAAAGTGACTGTTTGTGAAATTGTCGCGCTAGATTGTTGAAATCCCAACGTTCCACTTAAAACACAGTGGGATTAAATACTTTTGTTCCCACAGGAGATAAATTTTAATTACGGGAATGATGTAGATTGAAAATACCGGTTCGTGTATATCAACGTTTTACCAAGATCAAAGGCAGCCTGGGCGCGGATGAATATTGTTTGTATATGTGTACAACGTTTGTGCTATCCTGATATTCATAGCTCAATACATAAAGCATATGTAAAAACATGTTTTTTTTATGATAATAATTTTTTATTTTAAGACTATTGAGTTTCTTTTTAAAACGCTTAATATAAGTACAAAATACAATTTTTTTATTTTATATATATATATATATATATATATATATATATATATATATATATATATATATATATATATATATATAGATATATATAAAATTTCGTTAAAAATGCCCAACCGTTTACATTTGAAAAATAATATGGTATCTCATTTCTATCAACTTCAGTTTTCATCTGGAAAATATATTCTCCTCACCATTCTGTACTGCAACCTTGTGTCAAGGAAAACAAAAGATCAAAATAAAAACTATTATTATGAAATATATCACGTAGCCAACATGCGAGTCACATCCTTCTAATATCAATGTAGCCGACTTGATAGAACAAAGGGAACAAACTAAAACCACACATGGAAACAGTATGCGGTGTCCTTCGGAACATATTGTGAGTAATGGATATTAATTCAGCTGCTAATATTACTGGGGGAAATAGTCTCAGTTCACTGTGTGAAAAAATTGCTAAGTCTTGTCATTTTTCATATTTGCGACATGACGAGTTATGAGATAGCTGAATGTCAACATTTTATGTCATACAAAGTTAATTTTATGACTGTATCATATCAAAATATAATTGACTATGATTTTACACAAATTTTGTTTCAACAGTACCTCCACCATTTTAATAAATATCTTTTTACTATACTATAATTTATTCTATGTATATATATATATATAGATATATAAACCAACAACATAAACATTTCTTGTAAATTGTTCATTTTTCTGTTGTGAGTTCATTATTTTAATTCCATTACGAAACGAATAGAATAACTGCAACAATTTTAGAAATGTATATGGGTACCCATTATACGATTGTTATTTTCAGGATCTAAAGCTGTATTACGTTATTCGTTCACCCTTTTACCGCATTTATTATTGATGGGAAGGAAAGCTTTATTGTTTAAATAATAAAATGCCGTGGAACACGTTAAAAGAACTATATTGCAAAATTAGCGGAAATTATCACAACTACAACGTAAACAACAACTATAATAATTGAACATCGGTAACTAGGAGTGTGTAAATTCTAACACCCCCCGATGAATTTTTATTTCTTTTGTTTTAAACCCAGAACTGGTGCTTCTGCTTTGGTAGTTTTTTTGTAAAAATATCTGCAACCTGATGCTCCGTGGCAATATAGGTCACCTTGATGTCTTCTTCCTCTAGATGTTGACGAAGAAAGTGGTGGCGTATATCGATATGTTTTATCTTCGGTCGATACGCCGCTGTTTTCGCCAAATCAATAGCTCCTTGATTGTCGCAAAGTATCTCGATCGGTTTCTCAACATATAGTTTAACGAGATTTTTTGCTAGATTTCTGATCCATAAAACTTATTGGCAAGCTGCAGACATTGCCATATATTCTGCCTCGGTAGTTGAAAGAGCAATGGTTCGTTGCTTTTTAGTAGTCCAGGAGATCGGTCCGCCGTTGAACTTCATTATATATCCTGTAACTGAGAAACGCTCGTTTGACTCATTTCCCCAATCGGCAACACAATACATTTTTAGTTCAGAGTAGTTATCTTCGCCGTATGTGATGGTTGTGTTTAGCGTTCCCTTTAAGTATCTGAATACTCTTTTCAACATCCTCCAGTGTTGCTTTCTAGGATCTGTAGAAAAACGACTTAGAAAATGTACTACCTGATTTATGTCTGGCCTTGTCGTTTGACTCAAATAGAGCAGGCTGCCTATGACCTCTCGGTACGGAATCTTCTCCATTTCTTCCTTTTCTTCATTGGTGAACGGTTCTGTTGCTCTTCTTAGCTGGAATCGAATGGTGTAGAAACTGGTTTCGAGTCCAGCATGTTGAAATTATGGAGAATTTCCTTTGCATAAAGTTGCTGTTCTATCCAGAGTTTCTTTTTTTGTCGATCTCGATGAATGTGCATGCCCAAGAATTTTTTTATCTGTCCCAGGTCTTTGATCTTGAATTTCTCTTGAAGCATGTTTTTTACTTCCTGTTTGACTTTTTGGTTTTTTGTTATTATTAATAGGTCGTCGACGTAGATTGCAATTATTACTCTCATCGATCCCTCGCCCTTTACGAAAATGCATTGGTCAGCTGACAGTTGCTTAAACTTCATTTCATTCAGTGTGGTTTTCAATTTGTTGTTCCAAGCTCTGCTGCCTTGCTTAAGACCGTACAAAGCTTTTTTAAGCTTGTACACTTTGTTATTGTCTTTCACATAACCTTCCGGTTGTACAACGTATATTTCTTCTTCAAGGTCACCATTGAGAAAGGCTGTGTCGGCGTCCAAGTGGTCACCATCTAAGTCTTCTTTTGCTGCAATCGCTAGTAGGTATCGGATAGAATTTAGTCTTGCCACCGGTGCGTATACTTCATGATAATCCAGATCTGGGAGCTGTGCCCAACCTTTCGCAACAAGTCTTGCTTTGTATCGTTCTAGGTTGCCGTTAGCATCGTATTTTCTCTTAAACACCCATTTTGTTTTTATCGCACGTCTTCCTGGCGGTAGTATTGTAAGTTTCCATGTGTCATTTTCTCGTAGTGATTTCATTTCATTTTTCATGGCAATTTTCCACTCTTCTTTAGCTGAATCATCCATGGCTTCGTCGTAACATTCTGGGTCGGTGTAGTTTGTATCGTTTGCTAGATATGTTACGTAATCCGTGAATACTCGCGGTTTTGGTTGCCTTGTTGATCTTCTAGGTAAATCGCTTGAAATTGCTTCGTTGTTTTGCCCAATTTTATAATCGTTAGAGGTTTCATTCTTAATGATTTGTTCATCTGCTTTATCCGCTTGGCTCTCATCTCCTTTTTCATTTTAATTTTGGCTGTTTTCTCCATTTTCATTTTCAGTTTGGCTCATTTTTCCTTCTTTTACGAAGCCTTCATTGTTGAAGAACATCGTTTGAGTACTTGCTTCATCGGTCCCCGCTATCTTCGATTTTTCTTCAATAAACACTACGTGTCTGGCTTTGATTATTTTGTTTGTTTTCCTTTCTTTAAGCCTATACGCCTTCGTATTTTCATCATATCCTAGAAAGATGCATTCTTGTGATTTTGCATCCCACTTTCTACGTTTTTCCTTGGGGATTCTCACCATGGCTGGTGAGCCGAAGACCCTTAAATGAGAAATGTCTGGTTTTTCACCAGTCCAAACTTCTTCTGGAGTTGTTTTGTCTAGTGCTGTTGTTGGAGAGCGATTTATTAGGTAAGCTGCTGTCGAAACTGCTTCAGCCCACAGTTCGGTTGGTAAATCAGCTCCAATCAATATGCTTCGTGCCTTTTCGACTACGGTTCGGTTATAGCGCTTGGCTACTCCGTTTTGTTCAGGTGTATATGGAATAGTAGTTTGGTGTTTAATGCCAAATTCTGCAAGCTGATTTTTTAGATGGGAATTAACATACTCTCTCCCGTTGTCTGACCTTATAATCTTGATCTGCTTTCCAGACTGTTTTTCTACAAAAAACTTAAATCTTTTAAATACATGTGGAACTTCATCCTTTCCTTATAAAAAATAAACAAAACTTCTCCTTGAGAAATCATCTATAAATGTTAGGAAATATTTTGCTCCACCTAAGGATGTTTTTTCCATAGGTCCACATACATCAGTATGTACAAGGTTGAGAAAATTTGTTGCTCGCTTACCGGTGTGTTTGAAAGGAGTTTTCGTGTGTTCACCTTTCACACATGTAATACATGTTTCCTCGTCCTCTACCTGATGAATATAATTGTAGCCTGTCACCATTCCTTGCGATAGCAACTTCATCGCGTCCCTGTTGAGGTGACCTAATCTTTTATGCCAAGTCTTGTATCTGCATACGCTAGATATCAAAGCACTTTCTTTCGGAGTGTCCAGTATGTAGAGACCTTGTTTCTTTGTAGCTGTAGCCATAATGTTGCCGAATTTGTACTCAATGATACATTTTTTACCTTGAAAATAAACTTCCATCTTTTTGTCGGTCAGTCTGCTCACTGATAAGAGATTAGCTTCTAATTTCGGTACGTAAAGTACATCAGTAACATTAACTTCGTCAATATTGTTGTTAATGAGAATTTTTGTTTTTATACAGCCAATTCTATTTGACTTTAGTTTGGTTCCCTCCGCAGTTTCAATTTCATGCCCTTCGCATTGTTTTATTTTACTGAAACTGGCTTCCTCGCCGGACATATGTGTAGTAGCACCCGAGTCTATGTACCAATCAAGAATCTGACTTAGACTGATTTGGCGCGTACTAAAAAAGCTTTGTGGCCCGAGCTTTGTTTATTACCGAATCTCGCATTGCCTTTTTTATTACCACTTTGGCACTCGTTTGCAAAATGACCTTGTTTATTGCACGAATAACATCTTGGCCCGCGCGATTCACCTTTTGCTTTTTGTTTATTCCACCGTTTTGTATGGAACGCAGATTCATTTTCTGTTTTTATTGAATCTACTTTAAATTTGACGTCTTGAATGAGTTTAGTTTTTATCGCGTCCCCGGTGATTTTGACTCCCGCACTTTCGAGACCCATTATCATTGGACGATGCTCTTCTGGTAAACCCGCTAAAAGTAAAGTACCTACCCATTCATCTTTCACCTCGAAATCAAGATCATTTAATGTATGTGCGGTTGTAACTATTCTATTTACGTAATCTTCGGTAGATTCACAATTTTTTAACTGAGTTGTAATAAGAGTACGCAATAAACCGACACGACGTGTTAAACCGGAGTCCTCGAAGGCATGTTCGAGACTTTGCCACGCTTCACTCGGAGTTGTGGCATTTCGCACGTGTAGATGATTTATTGGATCAATCGCTAGAATTATTTTTGACTTCGCCCGAGTCATTTTCATCATGTCTACTATGTACGCGGCATCGCCTGTTATGCAACCCCACAAATCTTCGTGTTATAGGTATGCACGCATGATAAACTTCCATGCACAGTAACTTTCGCGACCGTGTAATTTTTGTGGAAAAAAATTGCTTTGTGCGTTGCTTGGCGCAGTCATGATAAGAACGTGTATATATACACTTTGAAAGATTATTTCACCGAGTGTTATATTTTATTATTTAAATACGTTCTGGGCCCATAACCTGATGGGAAGGAAAGCTTTAATGTTTAAATAATAAAATGCCTTGGAACACGTTAAAACAACTATATTGCAAAATTAGCTGAAATTATTACAACTACAACGTAAACAACAACTATAATAATTGAACATCGGTAACTAAGAGTGTGTAAATATAAATCAAATTCTAACAATTATAATCACTGCATATTTATTATAAGTAAAACACATGCATTGTTTTCCCGGAATTCACATGCAGTTAAAATAAATGCTAGTACAAAGAAATGCACGCGTGCGACACCACCAACATTTTCACAATATAAATACATATATTTAGATTAATAAGGACGCTAAAGTATAGTATAGTACGTAATATACCCTGCGGCTATACGGGGTTAATGACGTTATCCTGTTGAAATTTAATTAAATATTATTTTTAAATCCATTCATGTTTGCGGAAATAGTTTGTAAAGTTCATTAAATTACAAAAAAAAAATTATTTTTGAAGTTTTTATTGTATTTCGTAAAAAAAAGTTGATTATTTTAAATAAATCATTTCGTAACGAAACTTATGGATATGAACAATTGCAATCATTGAATTGGAAAATATCCAACGCATATAGCAGAAAATGAACGGAATGAAACTCTGACCCCGCCACATCGGTTACTCATGGTTGGGGGTGTCATCTCAGCCGCCCGCGATTTATGACCGTCTGCGTTTGTCCGAGAGAGCGCTTACATCCACCCACAGCCGCCCCCTCGGGGAGTGCCGGGAAATACAAAACTGTATGTTGATTGTGGTAGCAAAACTTTGATGAAAAATATGTGTATCAGAACAAGTCAACAACAGCCATTACCGGGCGGTCTCTAGTGCAGTAATTTGCAGTGTTGCCATAATGACTGCTGTGGGAGCGTCCTCAAGCTGCCAGGATTGACGACGACGCCAACACCAGCACCGCCATTGAAACAATAGGAATCATTCCGCGAAGTGTCCTTCATTTTCCAACACTAAATATTATTATATTTGTTAAGAATTTAAAAAAGATTTAGAATTGTTTAAAAATATATTTATATAAAATTAAACGATGAAAGCGGTACTTTGTTGTTAAGGCAACATCTAACGCCTTTGAGGCAGTGTTATTATTTATAACGGTTTATATATTAATTCACGCCTAACTTTGATACTGTAAAACTTCCTATAACGATATTTTAAATGTCCTCGAAGGATTGTTATATACTCGGGCGCTGTTCCGCTACGCGACAAGGAACTTGTTAATTGTGTGAACACCACTTTAATCTTTTACCACATTATTGTTTACCGCAGCAGCGTACATACAACTCGAGACTGAATTTATTTTATGTTGCGACCGTTCTCAAAGGCCGTTTAAATTTATTCGCATTCTAAATTAAATGTTATGGATATTGCTAATGGTACCAATTTTGCACATGTTAAATTCATTCCGCAGCGGTTAACAACATTTTATAGTTTTTAATTGTTTATTGCACCGCAGCGAATTAATAACGCGAATTGTTTTAAGCGTTCGAATTGAACCGGCAAATCCTAAAGAACATTAATATATCCCAGACGTCTGCAGATAATATAAAAAGAAAATTAAATTTATAAAAGCGATAAATAAACATGAATGTTTATTTCTTCTATGGCAGTTTAATGGATAAACGTTCGACATCAAGTAATATTGGAAAAGTTGTAAAATCAACAAGATGATGAAGAAATAAACGACGAAAACGAAAATAGCAGAGACAACTGAATAATTTAATATTTTACGATTGTGTTCCGTGCACTCGGACATGTTTGTGTTAGTGTTCGTCTGTCTGGATCGCGGCTCTATATTTAGTACTAGTTTTATTGCGAAAATGTTGAAAAGTTGACTCGTAAAAGACGACCTTTATAATGTGCGGTCAAACATGTTGTTTTAGCGATCAATAGATTTGTAAAATTGGTTCTTGTTGTTTTTATTGTTCTTTATGTTTCCATTCGAATGTGGTAATAGCTCTGCTTACCAAGCTAAAATAGTGCGTATATTTCCGAGTGTTCTCTAAACTTACGAACGACGGAAAATCGATACTTAAATTGTTTTCTATTTCATTTCGTATAAAACAATATATTTGTAACATATTTACAGATTGAAATTAAAAATAATTTATATTTAATAATTGATGAATTTTATTTGAAAAATATACATCTAGATATTTTTATTTATTTGTGATGTCTTATCGTTAAAAAATAAATAAATAAAAAAATAACGTCACATAGAAAAATGTTTCCTGAACACCGTATTTGAATAATATTTACGGAACTATTGAGAATGTTTGAGAAAGGACATTATTGAGTATTTGAACTCGATCTAGCTGACATTTCAATCTATTTCTTTCTCCATCGTACATTCGTTCAGAGCTATTAATTTTCGTTTTTCAAGTATGTGTGTGTGTGAGTAATTTTGTCTGTTTGAACTATAAGTGTACACGACTTTTACTGCACGTAAAATAAAATCCAATCCTTTTGACGGCGACGAACAGAAAAAGTATACGAACCATCCTTGACGCACTTTTTACGATACGAGATAGACTCTATTCTTTGTATGCGCGCATTTATGTATGTGTGTTAACATAAGTTTGTAATATCCTGATATTCATGGATCCATTCACAAAATAGGTGCGTCATCCAGCTATCCATGGGTTCTTACAATAAAGTGTATTTTGTTTGTGTGCGCCTTTTTGGCAGTTTCTTTGTCTAACTTGTCGGGTGATCCAATATGTAACATTACCGCACAATCTGTCTCCTTCTATCCCAATTATCGACGCTGCCACATAAGAACACAAAGCAGAGTTGATCGAAACGATGCGCAGAAGGGTGACTTTTTGTGAGTGATTTTGGCCCCATCTTCACCGTCATTCGATAGACTAAACGAACATTGAACAACGGCAAAGAGAGATCCAAGTCGAAAACAAAAAGAATCGCCATATAACTATATGCACCAATCGAATCTCATAATAAGTTTTTTTTCTTCAAACTCTTTCACAGTTGTTTGTGTTTTAGAAATGTTCGGGTAATAAATAAAAATGTAACATATTTCCGCAATATGCAAATCAAACACCAGCAGAGACCGCGCTGTAAAATTAACTGCCGCATTACAATTTGGCAATTGTTTACGTTCTGTGAAAGCATAACGATCATCGTTTATATAATAAATTAAAATATCGCATGTGGCTTGAGCAAGTCGACAGCATTGAAGAAGAAAATAATCGTGTGTGTCTGTGTGTGTGTGTGTGCAAAACCGTTTTACGTTTAAAGACGATGGCCGTAAACTTGGTTGGGAATGCGAATATCTCTTTCAAGATCCAGTTTTATTACCCGTCATTAGTTTCAGTGAACGTACACCGGCGGCAGTAGCAGTAGCAATAAGACAAATGGTCTGCAGCGAGCGAACGTGCACACATGACGACCGCTTTCCCAGCAGCAAACAGATGAACGCCGACGGACGCGATGACGTCTCAAATAAGACCAAACTATTACTGCTACACAAGTTCACTTATCTTCCCAACTGGCGTATTTGTTTCTTTCCGAAATGACAAACTCCCAATGGCCTAACTAGCACTGTGCCAAACTTACACACACATTTCATCTAATTTATTATTTCGTCATCGGCTCACATCGACATAAAAATATCACTGCACTTAAATTAGTTAACTATACAATTTAAAACAGTCATCTAATGACAACGCTTCAGGAGCTTATCATCTTCATTTTAAACTTGTAAAATATTATATATTGCACGGCTACTTTACAACTATCTTCTCTCGATGATGGATCTTCTATATGCAAAAGTAAATTTATCACTATTGAAAAACTTTTGTAGTAATCCCTTTAAGCATGTTTTCAACATCCTTTTAAGATTTATTTTAAATGTTTTCTGTCTTTGGTATAAATATATGATACGATCTATAAATGAATGACTAAAATTATTCAGAAATTGTCTAAAATGTAATTCAATCTTTCTGGATTAATTTCGGATTAGATATATCAATAACAAATTCAATAGTTGAAACACAGTGAAGCAGAATAAATAAGCTTATTTGTATTGAAGATAATTATAACTTTTCGAAATGCTTATTTATGAAACTGGCAAAGAAGTATACAAACATAATTGTATGATGAAAATATATGTTCATCCGTTAGAGATACTTCAATCCTTTGTATTCTTGGCAAACTATTCCCTAATTAGACTCGTAGAAAATTTAAAGTTTAATAACTAGTATTGAATTGTAAGAAATTGTTTGTGTTATAGTTGGGGAATATTTCATTTATTTTTTTTGTCATATGTTATATCCTTTAAATATCCCTATTAAAAATAAGGACGTTGTTTCTTATATGAAAAACTACTTTTGTTTCGTATATATGTGTATTTAGCGAAGCATTTAGATAATGCCAGACGACAGTGGGAAACAGAGCGGATATTTGAAATGTCGAAATAAATAAAAATATTGAATCAAAATTTAAAAAAAAACTAAATAATATGCAAGAATAACAACATATAACAAAACATTTTGATATTTAAAATTGTTATTATTATAAATAAAAAGAAACGAAATGTATTCATATTGAAAGAAGCTCAAATGTAAATGTAGTGATTTAAATCGGGACTACTCTCGAATTTATCCGTAGATTTAAGCTCGCATTTTTTAAATTAAAAGTAGTGGGGCGTTAATAGGAACCGCAAATCCTTTAATGCTACAGATTTACGATGTTTTGAATATCTTATTTCAAGTTATTTTCGTTTTTCCCAAACCGCCATAGCCCACTCAATTTACATGCGTGGTTAACCTGATGTAATCCAAAAGGTTCGGGCTCCGATTTTAATATATTTTATAAAGCATTTACATTCACTGCAACATTTTATTATAAATAACAATGAAGTAGATTACCTTAACGGTGGTAATTTAATTCTTTTGATAATGCTTTCTTTTTAATAAAAAATGTTTTTTTTTCAAGCCTAAAGCTGAATATTGTTAAATATTTTATTAATTTTATGAACCATACATGATTCAGTGTATGAATAAATAAATCAGCATACACGTAATTTCGTGTGTGTTCAGAAACAATCACGAAATTCTGTAAAATTTAAATAAGAAAGCTCGTTATAGGAATGATGAACTTTTGTGTACAGAACTATGGAAAATGTTCAACCGGGAATAACTGGTTGACTGTTAATTTCACCGATGAATCTGTATGGTGTGGCAGAGCATGCAACGGCGCGGCGGTAAACATCCGCTATGCCAGTTTAAAATTGATTTAATCAATAAGATTTAATATACACACACAGTTTCGTTCTCGGGAAAATCCAATCATTGCACAAGCAATTGAAATTGTAATATTTTCACTCTTTTTTGTTTTACGGCTACGCTTTTACTGCTTCAATACCTTTTGCCTATAGAGCTTCCTTGTCTCGCCCGTTTAATCGGATAGGGTGTCGGATAATTCGCACCTTGTTCAACGTCGAACACCAAACGTTGTGATAAAAGTTACGTATTCCAGCAACGTTTTCCTCACTGGCGACTCGTGATCCGTTTTGATAAAATACCAAAAACAACCTTATTTTCTAACTGCAATTACATAATTAACCAACACTTTCCAAAGAAATTGCAGCTTGGGTTTAGATTTAAGGTAAAATATTACTAAAAATATAAATCTTATAATACGTTGCGACGCAATTCTCCCAATTCGAAGCTCCACTGGTCCATGTGCTTCTGTTTCTATTTTAGATTATTTTTTATCATCTCTTTCCTTAGTTTCGTCCCAAAAACAAAGGACGTAATCATTGGGATTTGGCTTGATATCTTCACACTCTGTTCGCGTTTCCAGGAAGATAAGATTGCGAGTAAGAAGGAATGATTGCCCATTGTTTCGAAATTGCACATCCGTTTTTTCTATATCTTTTGCAATGAAGTCCCGTTTTATATTCTTTTTGTTACCCCTCGGTCCTGTTGCCGGTCTTTTAATATTACTCTCAAAACAGATATTCCAGGTATAAAAAGAATTCATTATAGAAAGCGTATGGTATGCTAAAATGATAACAGTTTATTTTTACTTTCTTATCCGAAGAAATAAGTAAATTTTGTAATCATGAAAAAAATCGTTCTCGATATTTGCCTATTTTTGGAATGACGTCTGTCTGTCTATGTGTGTCTTTACACCATAAACATATTTACGCCTATAATAATATTTATTTCAGTATATAACTAATGTGAGCACAGACAATCATCGTTTATATGTCTAATTAACCAGATAAGCATAAAAAGTATCTGTGAACAATAATTACGGATAAAATAATACACAAAACAATGTTTTTTTGATTTATTGATAAGAAAATTGTTACTAATATGTTTTGAATTGCTGCTCTATTCAAAAGAGTAGAAATAAATCGAGGTTACATAAAAATACCTCTGCCTATATAACTAAATGATGTTGCAGTTGCTTATGCATCAGTGAAAATTTAAACAACAATTTATATGTTATCCCATACTTTTACTAGTATTCTATACCGTTTCGGAGATAAACGGATTTGTAAGTCGTTGGTATACGTGGTATAACGTAAACATTTAATTTTGCAGCCAAAGTTGATTTAAACGGCGTGTCGATATATTAAAAGTTGCAACGATTTTTGAACCAGACAGCCCAATCAAAATATTGTTATCTATTCGGAAATATAATCGTACGATTACAGTAATCAATGGAAATGCAACGGCAACTGAAAGTATTGGTGAAAATTATAAGTAATTGAGAATTTCTGAATAACGTACATGGATATGTAAATGGTGTAATTTCTAGGTACGATTGCAAGTTGACATATGGGGTGACGGTGGTTGGAAAAATAATGTGCTCTATGAAAAAAATGCTCCTTGTACTGAGGTAAAATTTTTATTAGGAGAAATGTGGATCAAAGTTTTAGACTTTGTCGGTATACCTCGAAATTGTCCGATATCAAAAGTATGGGAAATCTACTTGATACTATTGTCTCTTTTTGAAAATGGTTTTAAATTTTTCAGGGAATTTATGGGTTGAAAGATTATTATGTGGATGCTTCAAAGGTACCACTGATTTTCAACACTGGCAAATTCAGACTGGCTATATATCTGTTTAAAGGCGTTAATACTAATATTGTTACAGTTGTAGTGGAAGTAGAAGTAGTGGCTTTGTATTTTAGATAATTTTTTATAATATATTTGATGAATACATAGTATTTAAATCGCAGAATGCGTCACATTACATAAATAAATAACTAATTGAAATATATTAAATGAATTTGTGAGAGTATCTATCGTGCATACATATGTACATACATATACTTGAAGGCACAGAAGTATGTATGTATGAATTGTGTAAAATCGCGTAACACTCCTGCCGAGTTTGACACAGTTCGCTCGATTGGAGAGCAATAGCCATATCGTTGGTTTGCACGCATACAAAAACGAACGAAAGACAGAGAAAAGGAAACGGAAATAAAAAGTTCAAATTGAAATGCTCGGTTGAATGATTATTATGTCAGTGGTGAAACGTTTAGTCAGCCTCAAAACTGACCTTTTACTTAATGATTTTTCTTTTATTCATATCAATCCAGAAAACATACATACTATAAATACATTTCTTATGCTTATGTTTAATAATAATAATTCAGTCTAGTTTTTTATAAACTGATGGTCTCACGCAGTGTTAATATTACTATTATGATTATTTGGACAGCTTTCGGTCGGTCTGTTATCAACACTCAATTAATTCAAGTGGGGTGGCGCGAACATTCATTTCACCGTGCGGTCGGAGCAATAAACGAACTCCTTTCGTTATACCCGTTTCATTTCTGGTTTCGCATTTGTGTGTCATTGTCACCCAAGTTTGTTTAACTATGCGCAAAGGGTCCGCCAAAGAATGCTGCATTTATTATAGCCACGCACTTACACATATGCAGCCAGCGTTTTGGTCTATATTAAATCTTGTGCACTTATTTAAGCCTTGTGGGTACGTGCTTTTTTATTATTATTATTAGCTTGTCGCCGCGCACCAAATTGCACACAGCTTGTAATTAGATTGTGTTGTTTTGCTATGCACGTATATGGACGTTTCAAAATAAAAAAGTTTATTTTTCCCGTGTTTCGTTCGCGTTGTTAAGTTTATTATTACTGCGGTTGTTGGGATGAATTTGCATGTACTTTATTATTGTCCAAACTAACTTTGCCTTATCTATTAAATTCATTAGACTTAGTGCACTAAGTCCAGCTTACCAAGAGATTAACTCTTGTACCAAATCAACTTCGACACCAATTGTATTAATAGAAGTTTTTAACATTAGTGAACACTACTATTAAGTACTTAAAAATATTGTTTTAATTTATTGGATTTTATTATTCGTCTGTAAAAAAATGACGGTTTGATGTCTGAATTTGAAATTGAAATGTTCTAAAACTAAAAGCGACAAATATCTATGTAGAAGTGTAATCGCAGTATACAATGATGCAGATAGATAAATAACACAAACACAGACGAAATAATGCAGACAAAAAGGGGGTAGAGGTGGTTCAAATTAAGATTCTTTAACTTTTAATTAAAGCCATTATTTCGTGTGAAGTGGCGTCGAAGGGGATAGGGTTGTTAAACGTAAGAATTTACAGTGAGCGCGACAATTTTTAACGAAATACGCGCTAGCTGGGAAAGAGAACGCAAAGCGGAAACGGCGCCATAAAATGGCATTTTGGGTAAGTAGTATACGTGTTCATAACGCAGTATAAGTAAGTATTGTAATGTGTGTAATGACGTCCGTCTGTGTGTGTGTGTGTGTGTGTGTGTGTGTGTGTGTGTGTGTGTGTGTGTGTGTGTCTGTGTGTCTGTGTGTGTGTGTCTGTGTGTGTGTGTAGGTGAGCGCTCTACAGCCCAAACGGCTAGAGGGAAAATTATGAAATTTTATACTTAAGATTTGTATGTGCCTGGCACGAATACCTTCTATTTTTGAAAACCATATTCCGACCGGAAGTGCATGTTTACTCTATTCATTTTTTGCATTTTCTGCAATTACTCAAAAATGGTTACAGCTACAGAAAATTTGTGTGAACAAATATTAATGATATTTATATTTAGCACAACTTTTGTTTGAATCTTTTTTCCAAAAAAAGTACTGGTTTCAAAATAAATTTCTGCTTATTATATATATTGTTACATAAATCGTATCATCTGCGCCTGTCAATTGTTTAACAAAATAGATTTAAATTATTTGAAGTTTGACATTTAATATTTATTCCAAGAAATATATTTAGTTTAAAAGCGATCTAAAGGTTAGAACAAATATTATAAATTAAAAACATAATGTAACTACAATGTGGTTTAACCCATATGCGTATAAGAAAGTTGGGTGCATGACACTGCAGATGTGTTTTTGTTAAGTTTGACATGTTCAATTTAATATAACTTTTTAGCGCCGCTTCCCGCCGCTTTAATATTTACATATTTATATACATAATACTTTTGAGAAACAAGATCAAAAATAAAATTTTACCCGCATTTCCCCGGATTTTCGTAATTTATATCTTAAGTGGCGGCCGACCAGCAAACATATATGTACACCAGTGTTCATATAGAAAGTCACACCAGAAAATTAGCCTTGGGCGCTGCAACCAACATTACATCTTTTTCGACAGCTACCAGACCTACGTGATTAGCAAAGGATAGAAGATGACGAGTGACAGAGATAGATAGAATGTAAATGTTTTTCAGCTGCGCAACTCTGTGTCACTATGTTTTCTATATTTTTTAAACGTTTTGAATAGGTGTTTGGAAAAATATTCACACACACGCCCACACGTTACAATTTCGAGATCGAATTTCTTTATGATTACAATACTTACTTATAATATGTATGTATATAAGAAAGTAATAATTAGGAACCTGTTATGGTTATTGATTTTTTTTTTTTTTATAAATCATGACAAAAAAACAGAAAAGATTCAAATAATTAGGAGTTTGACATTTAATATGTTGATATCAAATGTCTAATTTCAAATTATTCGATTTTTTTAACTTTTATAATAATAATAGTAAGTATTGTAATCGCGAAATATGTCTTTTAATCTTCTCTGTATTGAATCTGAGTATTTGACATTTAATACCTACTTATTTTACATAAATGTTTCTATAATAGATAGATGTGAACTGTCGAAGAATAAAATACGCAAAATTGATTGAGGAGTAATATAAAAAAGGTGCAATTATCTTATCTGGACTTTTAGATTTAAAAAGCTGGCATGTCTGTCACTGAACTTTCTTATACGCATTTAATTAGATCATTAGAATTCAAATATTTTAAAATTTTATAAATTCTAACGATCCACCTAAATTGCGTATATATATATATATATATATATATATATATATATATATATATATATATATATATATATATATATATATATATATATATATATATATATATATATATATATATATATATATATATATATATATATATATATATATATATATATATATATATATATATATATATATATATATATATATATATATATATATATATATATATAACTATATATATATATATATATATATATATATATATATATATATATATATATATATATATATATACACTTAATAACATGGTGGGGGTACAGAATAATATATATCTTGGAAATTCTTATTGGAAATTAAATAGAAGCAAATAAATCATAATTTCTTTTGTGTAAATTTTAGAAGGTTCAATTATCTTATCTGGTCTTTTAGATTTAAAAAGCTGCCATGTCTGTCACTGAACTTTCTTATGCGCATTTAATTAGATCATTAGAACTCAAAATATGAAAAATTTTATAAATTCTAATGATCCAACCAAAATGCGTATACGAAAGTATATTAACACACTTATTCCCAGACATCTTATATTAATTTTTAAAAAATTTGGAAAAGTCCGCAATTGTATACAAATGAAACATTCAGCAACAATCAGCAACAATACACGAACTATTCAATATGAGATCAGATAGATAAAACGGAAACTATGACTCACTAAAACCGATAACGCGCTAGACTGTTAGAATAAGTGCCACTACACTTTGTATCTGGATATCAGAAGGGCTGAAGCAAGTGTTATTCATTTATTTTTATCTTCAATTATTAGTGAATAATTCTTACAATGCCAAAGATATCTATGGAAAAACGTGGGCGTATCATTGCTTTGTGGCAAGCAAATTGGAACAAATGAAACAATCAGCAACAATACACGAACTATTCAATATAAGATCAGATGGATGAAACGGAAACTATGACACCAGATGACATTTTCAATTATATATATATATATATATATATATATATATATATATATATATATATATATATATATATATATATATATATATATATATATATATATATATATATATATATATATATATATATATATATAATTAAAATGCCATCTGTAATAGTGTCATAGTTTCCGTTTCATCCATCTGATCTTATATTGAATAGTTCGTGTATTGTTGCTGATTGTTTCATATGTATACAATAGCGGACTATTCCAAATTTCTTTAAAATTAATATAAGATGCCTGGGCATAAGTGTGCTAATATACTTTAGTATACGCATTTTGGTTAAATCGTTAGAATTTATAAATTTTTAAAATATTTTGAATTCTAATGATCTAATTAAATGCGCATAAGAAAGTTCAGTGACAGACATGCCAGCTTTTTAAATCTAAAAGACCAGATAAGATAATTGCACCTTCTATTTTTTATGTTACTCCTCAATTAATTCTGCGGATTTTGTTCTGTGACGGTTCACATCTACCTATTATAGAAACATTTATGTGAAATAACAACCATTTCGAGGCTCAATACAACTATTCATGCTATATACTACAGACAAATATATTATACTGTTACATTAAGGGGATATAGCACTTACAAATTAAAAAAAAAATAACAATTTTTTTTTTTTGATAGAACTTGTTAGAATAAACCTTTAATAACATAAAAGGGTAATTAAAAAAAAAAAAAATAGTGGGTATATATAGCAAGGCGCGTCAAGGTCGTTTTTTCGAAGGAATTAAGGGGTACTTTCACTTTTTTGAGCGAAAAAAGAACAAGTTGCATAATTTTTTTCTAATTTAATTTATCTTAATAGAAATTAAAAATATTTAATAAATCATTTTGCCATCATTCTAGTAAATAAAAAAAAAATTGCATAATATTAAATTTTCAATGCTACAGAGGACGTTTAAGTGGAGGCTGCAAAATTTGCCCGATTTTCGGTAGACACCATAACTTCAGTTTAAATGTTCAGAAAAAAAAGTAATTTTAAAGAGAATACTTCTATCTTGCCCGTGAACTAGGATCTTTGTAAAAAAATTTTTTTAAGAAAATGACGAGCATCTAAAAAAAGTTTTGAAAAATCATAATTTTTTTATACTTCAAACTATAAAAAACCTATAAAATTAAAAAAAAAAAAATGTCTAGTTAAATACAAATAAAAGATATGTGCAAAATTTCATTAAGATATGTCTTCGTTTTCATTTAAAAGCGAATCGCTGCAAATAATCATTTTTCAATATGCTTATATGTCTAAATATTAACTCCACACTTTATTCCTCGGCAGCATTTATTTATCATGTATGGAAAAAAATCGTAAAAAATATATTTGTATTGTTAATTTTGCACAATTTAGATCACTATATTTTGATATTATTTTCACAGCAATGGTAATAAAGAAAATGCTTCTTTATTAAGATATAAAAAAAAGATTGTTTTTTATTAGCCGTATTGATTCTAATACTATTAAAGAATATATATCCTGAGTTTTATTTAAAACTTCGTCATAGAACTCGGGATATAGCCCCTAAACCTAAAGGATGATCATATTCTAATAATAATAAAATATGAAATTTGTAGCTTTATTCAATTATTCAAAAAAAAAAAATTCCTAAAAATTTCTGTTTTTTTCGCGATCTATAGGACCCACCCCCTTTAAGCTAAGTTTAGCATTATGTAAATATAATATATATTTGAAGCTTAAATAATATCGATAATTTTTCAATTTTTAATTTCGGAAGTTAAACATATTTGTTTTATACATCCCTCTCTCATTTATACTTGTCAAAAATCTATGACTCACTAAAACCGATAACGCGCCTGACTGTTAGAATAAGTACGTAGGTCTGGTAGCTATCGAAAAAGATGTGATGTTGGTTGCGGCGCCGAGGCGTAAACGGCTTGTGTGACTTTATATATGAACACCCGTGTACTACGCTGCGAGGATTTCTACTTTATATACATAATTTATCAAAAATCGGTGTCTTGGATATAATTCTGTTATCAGTACCTGCGAATATTAAGAGGCTTATGAATGTTATTAATCTTTTAATCTATGCAAATAATATAACTAAATAAAGTGTGCTGGATTATGCAGACGAAAATATAATACACCTATTTGATTTGGTAAGATTAAAAGTAAAACCTGTCCTAAAATTAGTTAAATTAAGCCAATGCTAATATATATATATATATATATATATATATATATATATATATATATATATATATATATATATATATATATTTATATAAATATATCCATAATTAAAATTTTCGTTTATGTTATAGGCACTTTCTAAATATAAGATAAACTTGATCCCTAATACGGCAATTTTGTTGCAGGCGGCATTATTCTTATATATTTCGGGATCTGTAAATTATCTTTTCTGATAAATTTTAGGTATACTTGCTAATAATATAACTAATTATTATGCAAGAATGCCTAATAATTTCTTAATTACTAACATTGTAACCAATTGCATTAAATATTTACACCCTCCAAATCTAGTAAGAAAACAATATAAATAGGCAGTAATAGTGTAATTCTTTCAGTTCTTGTATTTATATTAAACCATAAACATACATGTTCAATTAAGCAATCTGAAAGAGTTTCGTAAAGTTATAGAGCTATATCGTGTTACATAAAATAACATTTAAAGTGATTGTTTTAGCGGAATTTACAGATTAATAATCCGAAAAATATGTTTGTTGTAAACGGTGGTGTTGGAATTAACAATTATATAGTTGGCGGGTGTGCAACTGTTTTAAAATAAAACAATTACTATTATTATTTCATTTAATTTTATGTTTGTAAAAACAGTCAGTCTGTCTTTTGTATAATATTTAAATAAATGTAATTAATTTAAATAGCGTCTTTATTCTTACACTGCCACATCCAACAGGTTATGGGCCCAGGTAAGGATATTGAGTAACAGAATATTTGTTACTTGTATATATATAAAAAAAAAACGGAAGTGCGCGAAAATCATAAATTTAAAAATGAATGACGAAGTTGAAAAATATCGAATCCCGCTGTTCGACGGGACCAACTTTGGAAATTGGAAATTTAGAATCGAGACGCTTTTGGTGGAAATGGATCTGATTAATTACATTCAAACGAAGCACACGGAAATGAAAATTACGGAACAGGGCGACAACGAAGAAGTACGTGGGCGCAAGCTGGAACAACAGAATGCAAATACAAAAGCTGATCGGAAGTGCAAATCTCAAATAATCCAAAGGATTGCTGATAGTCACCTTGAGTATGCGAAGGACAAGGAAACTGCTTTTAATTTGTGGAATTCTCTATGTAACGTTTTCGACCGAAAATGTTTGGCCAGTCAATTGCAATTACGTAAGTCACTCCTTACTATGAAATATAATATCTCGAATGAATTATTGTCTCACCATTACTTAAAATTTGACAAAATGATCAGAGCACTGAAAAACACAGGAGCTACCCTGGAAGAATCTGATGTGATTTGTTATTTGTTGTTAATAATGCCCAAAGAATATAATAATGTTGTAACTGCCCTTAAAACGTTGTCTGCCGACGACTTATCGTTGAATTTTGTTAAAAATAGACTTCTTGGCGAGGACTCGAAACGAGAAGATTATAGTAAAAATAAAAATTTTGACGTGTCACCTTCTAATGCTTTTTCATCCCAAGCCAATTCCTACTCGTCGAATGGAAACAGAAATTTTCGAAAGCCTAGTTATAGTGATATAAATACAAAGTTTAATTTTCAGTGCCATAATTGTGGACAATGGGGACACAAAAGGACTGAGTGTCGGAAAAACAAACGACCATCCCAGTCAAATCGAAACTCCGCTCATTTGGCAACTGATTACAACGAACAATATGACCCCGATGAGAATGAATAAACGGAAAGGACGTCATCTTCGAGGAATCAAAATTCAATTTCGAAGATATGAACGACGACTTCTACGAAACTCTACCGAGATATGCTGAAGAGGACATAACTGAGGAGACAACAGAAGAAGAGGTTACTACGGAGGAGCCACCGGAAGAAGAGGAGTCCCCCGGAGACGGAAAACAAGAGGAAAAATCACCAGATCAATCCTCTGGGAACTCATCGCAATATTTTGACTTAGAAAATCCTCGCGAAAGCATGAGGATCAAGACCAAACCTCGTTACTTGGACGACTACGCCGTAATAGCACTGCATGCTGAATCTTTCATAGATAAGGTACCAAACTCTTTCGAAGATCTACCAAACTTTGAAGACAAGCAACATTGGATAGGCGCAGTGCAGGAGGAAATTGATGCATTGAATAAAAACAAAACATGGAAAATGGTAAAATTACCAAATGGAAAGAAAACCATCAACTCGAGATGGATTTTCAAGATAAAACGTGACGCAGAAGGAAACATCGAAAAATACAAAGGTCGTCTTGTAGCAAAAGGCTGTGCTCAACGTAAAGGTTACGACTACAACGAAACCTATGCCCCAGTAGCACGGTTGACAACACGTGGACCCTCCTGTCAATAATCAACCAGGAGGACCTTTCAGCTGACCAACTAGACGTCAAGAATGCCTTCCTTCACGGCACTCTCAAAGAGAAAATATATTTGAGACCACCTTCTGGATATAAGTATGAGGACGGGTTTGTATGTAAATTGATCAAGACCTTATACGGACTAAAACAATCCCCCAGAGAATGGAATGCAACTTTTGATGAATTTGTCATTAATATAGGCTTACAACGATCACAAACCGACAAGTGCTTGTACTATGATCACTCGAATAGTTCGAAATTATATTTACTATTGTACGTAGATGACCTCATCATCGCCGGAAACTCGAGAACCCGAATTAACAACCTGAAGATCTCACTGAAGAACAGATTCGACATGAAAGATTTGGGGGAACTTCGCTCGTTCTTAGGAATTATCATCAAGAGAACCACTGGGGAACTCCACATAAGTCAACCGATCTATCTACGTAATCTTCTGAAAAGATTCGAAATGGAAAACTGCAAGCCAGCTAGGACTCCTATCGAAGTAAAACCTACTGTCAACGTTCAACACGAAGAACCACTCACCAACATACTATACCGTGAACTCATTTGATGTCTTCTGTACACAACATTGACAACGAGGCCAGACTTGAATGTTGCTGTCCACTACTTCAGTCGACATCAAGAAAAACCAACCAACATATTATGGAAGGGATTCAAAATTATTCTTAGGTATATACAGGGAACTTTGGACTATGGATTGCGCTATCGCAAGAATGCAGAAGAAACCGTGGCATGTTTTGCGGATGCCGACTGGGGAAGCGACATCGATCGCAAGTCAACATCTGGAATTTTGCTACGAGTTTTCGGGAACACAGTCAGCTGGACCACCAAGCGACAAGCGTGCGTAGCTCTTTCCTCCACGGGGGCGGAATATGTGTCACTCTCTTCAGCAACAGCAGAATTGATGTGGTTACGGAAATTACTCATCGATCTCAAAGTGGATTTTGATTTACCACTTAAGATCTACGAAGATAATCAAGCGTATATCCTTTTAATTCACAAATGGGAACATAAAAGATTAAAACATATAGATGTAAAATATAATTTTGTTAAAGACATCTTTGAAAATGGATTTATAAAAATATTGTATGTTAACACAAAAAGCCAACTTGCGGATATCTTAACTAAACCATTAGTCCAAGAACAATTTATTAAACTTCGTTACAAATTAGGAATAAATGAATTGAAATGAATTTTGCTCTTATTCAACATATAATTGAGGAGGAATGTTGGAATTAACAATTATATAGTTGGCGGGTGTGCAACTGTTTTAAAATAAAACAATTACTATTATTATTTCATTCAATTTTATGTTTGTAAAAACAGTCAGTCTGTCTTTTGTATAATATTTAAATAATCGTAATTAATTTAAATAGCATCTTTATTCTTAAACTGCCACTTCTAACAGGTGGTTTTAATTTTTTTAATAAATTCTTCGCTCAAAATGTTGTAAAACGAAAATGTTTTATTTAATTCAAAGCGTAAAACAGCAGCAGTGGTTTTAAAGTTCCTAGAAACAAAATTTGATTTCAATAAAATGGATACTGTTGAAGTGTTAAAAGACATTAAGAAAAGTTTTGAACATAAATTTAAACAGAAACTTGACAAAGCAAGTAATGATAAGTTCCGGTCTTTCTCTCATAATAAAACGTGGTTAGATGGGGATTATATTGTTAAATGAGCACTATTCTCAGGAAGGCCGTCATGTGATTTTAAAGGTATATCTACCAGAAGTAGGCGAAGGAAGTGTTTCATTAATAGAAAACTAATTTCGCGCAGCGAAATATCGGAAACGATAGGGGAATATTCAGAAGAAGCTCAAGAAGCTAGAAATAAAGATTACAAGCCTATGCGAGAATTTAATTCTAGAAAATGTAGTCGTGAAGCTACAAATGAAGATTTGCTTCATAATTTTTTAATAACCTCAGATCCGTATATTACGAGTCTAAGGCATAAAAATATTATTAATAAAGACACTTTATGTGAAGATGCTCTTAATTTATTAAATATTTAGTTATATTTTATATATCAATCAAAAATAAGCCATGACACTGAATATTATAATTTTTGATAACCACTAATATTTTTTTTTCCATTTTTTAATAGTACTTGATAAGCTATGAGAGCGATCATTTTGATAAATAACACATTGCCAGCGAAAACAAAAATAAAATTACTAGTTTTATTCGCTATAAGAGCTATGGATTAGATAGATTAAGCATTATCAAACAAAAACAAAGACATTTTTTCCAAAGTTAAACTTTGGTTTAATTGCAAATTTTATGTAAAATAATAAGCAAAAAAGAAATCTACTAAATCTTTATTAATTACCGAATGGCATAGTTTTGGCCACTTTTCGAGCGTTTCATCCCACTGTTCGGCGTAGCGCAGTGGATAGCGAGCTGGCGTACGGGCCCAGTAGTCCGGTGTTCTGGCCCACATTCTGCCGTCTTTTTTCTCTTTACTACATATTTCTTTCATTTTAAATAAAATATAAAATTATTGATTCTTGCAGCAAACACTTGGATGGTAATTTTCATAAAAGTGATTAAAACATAAAGGTTGCCTGCAATGAGAGCAACATACAAATGCTGCTTTGTTGCAGAAACAAGGACTTTTCAATACTAATTGAGAAAAACAGACTTCATTTACATTCATGAAAATGTCCTTGCCATCTGTAAGTCCAGATGCGTGCCAAGCAAATTTAATCATTTGGCTGAAAATCGGTGCTGATAACTGATGGTGAATTATTGAATGTATTTTCAAACAATCTTCACGTGATGTTAATTCTTTATTTTCCTTGATTAATTTTTATAAAATTCTTCACCTGTCTATAAACGAAAACGTCGCAGGGTTGCATCAGTGGCGTACATTTAGGTGGAAGGATTTTTAAAGTACACATTGGTATTTTGGAGGAATCTTGAAAAGATTCATCATATATTTTCGGTTTGCTTTGGCCACCAGAAGAATCAATAACTAATAGAAATTTCTTGTCTTTAACATACGATATTAAGCATTTATTTAAATATTCTATATATATTTCTGTCGTTAATTTGCCGGACTTTGAAGCTGTGACAGTGATGTTCTTATATTTTTTGATCAAATTATTGACATTTTCTGAACACGGGGTCCAAAACCTCCTGTAGGTTCTTGAAGGCATATAAAAACTTTTGGAAGAATCTTGCCAGACGGGAATTATTTAAATTTAAAATATTATCTATTATATAAATTTTACAAATTTTTTAGTAAATATTATAAAATTTATCGAATTTTATATTTTATTTGCCAAAAAAAATCAAAAAAAAAAATTATACGGGAGCAAAAGGTGACGCAGTGTGGGATAAAACACCCGACCACTGGGCCTGTACGCTAGCTATCCACTGAGCTACGCCGCCGCTTACAACAGACTCAATTTTTTTTCTACAAAACAAGATGTGAAAACTTTGAACGCGTTTTTCTCAAATTTCCTTGAGAAGTGCATAAAACGGCCAAATTTGTATAATTTTTTTTGCGTCATCTACCATCTGGCTAAATTTCAGCCAAATCGGTGACCCCAACTACGTGGCTTCCCCTTGTTAGTAAACTTTTCAAAATTATATTACAATATCCAATATAAACAGCGTACATGAAAGGCCAGTGCAGCGCATTGCCGATATATGTGTTCTAGATAAGATACCATTACTTGTCAGTATTTCTCTCTCAAATAAATCTAAAGGTTGTTGGGAAATCATTAATTCTGAGAGAAATATTATTAAATCTCTTAGTAATTCCTCTATAACGCCTAAGGAAATTAAGGGGACATTACAGATTGTAACTTTGAAAAAATCGATTTTTTATTCGCATTTTTTCTAAGATACATTCATGTGGCCGAAAGGCCTATGCGATCCGGATAGTTTTACGGCTCCTACGGCCACTTATACACAGGTACATCCCGAGCGCTCAGCGGAGCGCCGGTTCTGCAGGGAATTTATGTTTCATTTTTGGGAGGCCATTTCGATTCAACCATCTTTTATTTTGCAAATTATTATGATTCCGACCCCAATTTCTTAATTAAGGGTCCGCAACACGCTTATATGTTCAATGTCACGAGAATTTGGAAGTGCTTTTTTTGACATCATCCGCCATATTGCATCTGTGGACTATCATTATTGCAATTTGATAACAAAATCAAGTTAATATAGTGTCACAACATATAAAGGAATATTTTCGTCTACATTGGTGACACGGAAAAATTATTATTGCAGTCGGAACCATTGCGAAAACTTTAATCGCGTTTTTCTCAGAACTAACTTTTTTTTACCGTGTCGTCGATTGCGGTCAAACAACTCGACCAATTGACTTGGAACGAATTGGGCTGAAAATAAGACAAAATTTACTAGATTCTGAATCTATTTTCATTCAATTATTGTTAAATTTTACTATTTTTATCACGTTTTAAGCTCAAAAAAGCGATGGAAATTTCATCACATTTATTAACACGGTTGTAATAATGTTGTAATTTCCAAAAATTTTTTTCAAATTAGGTTCAGCATCCAGAAAATCTATTATAGTTTACTGACTATTGTGCGTTTTTTAGATTAGATGATCAGAAGGGGCCCGGGGCTCCACACAGTGGGCACATGTTTCGCGCACGCGGTGCCAGGATGGCCGCCGATGCGGCCATGTTTGTGATAACATATTGTTAAATAAATGGTCAATAATAGAGGAAGCTTAGATAAATTCAACTCACGAAACTGCATGACTCTACTGATTTTATTTCTTTCATAAAAAATTCCCAAAGTTGACTTTTCAGGCCTACAACCTGTAATGCCCCCTTAATCATTTTTTTGCATTGCTGCATGAAATATTATAAATTCACTTTCTTCGCCCACTCTTGGAGCTATTAATAATTTCTTATCATTGATAAATTCACCTTCAACTTCTTTCTTTATGTTTTCAAATACTCTATAAGAAGTAATTGCTACTATTTTTAAATTAAATAGTTCTACATGCTTAGATAGGTAGGTAAGATTAAGATTTAAGGGCGTAACAGCCTCTTGGGCTATTCACTAAACTATATAATGAAATAAACTAATATTTTAAATATATATTGTGTAAAAACCAAATTGTAAAAATAAAATCAATAAACTGTAATATACTAATTAAGAGGATTAAAAATGTATATATAAATAAAAAAAAATTATGTGTATAAATATAATTAAAGACAAAACTAGCACTTTTAAATAAAGGCAAATAGATCTGTATTCCTGAGGAACAGGACGACTCTGTCAATGAGGGTCGAATGGTCACCAAGGGCCACCGACAGGTCAAGTGACAGACCCGCCCTATTTCACTGCTCAGTAAACTGCGAGCACTCAAACAAATCGTGCGCCACTGTCAAAGCAGTGTCACACGTTTCGCACATCGGAGCCTCCTCACGCCGCAGAAGATGGCCATGCGACCACCAGGTGTGCCCTATCCGGGGTCTCGCCACAGCGACCTCCTCTGTTCGAGATACCCTATGGGAAGAATCCCATGGCTTCACGTTCTGCTTAACATTTTTAAGTTTATTTACTAATATTTGACTCCACCTTTCTTGCCATTGATTTATGATCAGATGCTTGAAATGACCTTGAGGTCATCGCCAAGCACCCGATCATATTCAATGGTAACCTTGGACAAAGTTCGTTTTCTGCTGCATCAGCTGCTTCACTCCCGCAAATACCAACATGACTCGGTACCCAAATAAAGTGAACGATAGACTCTTTTGAAGATAATGTCATCAAGGTTGCTTGTATCTGCTGCAAGAGAGGATGTTTAGGGTACAAAGAATCAATCGGATTCAAAGCGCTCATCGAATCCGACACAATAACGAAAGAATTACGTGCGAGTCTGAAATATAGAGAAGTGCTTGGTAGAGCGCATACAGCTCTGCCGTGTATACGGACCAGAGTTTGTGAAGTCGATACTCACATGCACCTTTTGCCGATATAAATGCACATGCAACCCTGTCGTTACTCTTCGAACCGTCGCGTTTACACCGACGCGTCGGTGTAAATGCGAATCCATTGCCGATAGTTGGCAATGATTCGAGAAAACCCACGTTGGAACAGAATGGGTGGAGTAGCAGATCGATGTAGCTTTGAAAGCGCATAGATGGTATTCAGACGGGAGAATGTCCAAGTAGGAAAGGGGCTGGAAAAAGTGTCTGGGGTTGAAGGAATTTCAAAATTAACTTCTCCAAAGGTATTACGAGATCTGATAGAAAAGGAACCCACCAAACGAGCCGTTCTGTGATAAATATCCGCAAACTGTTGATCAAAGACAGTGTCAAAAACCAGGTGATATAGGTTAAACTTCATGGCTGCCGTGTAGATCATGGACAAAAGCCTGCGACAATCATATAGAGAAGGCTCGCCAGCTTCGCACAATACACTTGGTATTGGACTGGGACTAAAAGCACCAGTAGAAAGACGAATGCAAGTATGGTGTATTGTATCAATGGTTTTGATAACGGATGGCCTAGCAGACGCGTAAGCGATACAGCCGTAGTCCGGCCTGGAGCGTATCAAAGCCCGATACAAGCGCAACAGATTTAGAGAAAGACGACATTTTGCCATCAAAGCCACAAGATAGGCACGCCAGTTAAGCTTCTTGTCAAACAGAAAACCAAGAAAGCAGACAGTTTCCACAAATGGAAGATCAGTACCGTTGAGAGAGAGAACAGGATCTAAGTGAAGGGGACGGCGTTGACAGTAATGAATGCACTCTGTCTTGGCCGCAGAAAATACGAAACCTTGCTCAGTAGCCCAGGTATGAAGACCATTGATTGTTAACTGTAGCTGATGCTCTATGGAAGCCATATTGCGAGAACTGCAGAAAATCGCCAAATCGTCCACGTACAAGGATCCCTGTACAGGTACACAGAGATCAGGTGAGCGGAAACACTGAGCAACACCGTTGATGACCACGGCAAAGAACGTGACACTCAGAATAGACCCTTGCGGTACTCCGTTTTCCTGAATGAAAATTTTGGAGAGGTCATTTCCCACACGAACTTGAAACTTCCTTAAGGAAAGAGAGGTTTCAAGAAATATGTGAAGATTACCTCTCAAGCCCCGGGAGTGTAAAGTGCGCATAATACCAAAACGCCAAGTGGTATCTTAGGCCCGGGCAATATCAAAAAACACAGCTACCATATGTTGCTTGTTGAGAAAAGCACCGCGGATGGTTGATTCAAGTCTTATCAGGTGGTCTGCGGTGGAACGGTAACGGCGGAAACCACACTGGGTGTTATCAAATAGGTTGTTTGATTATAGGAACCAAACAAGACGCCTGTTGAACATGCGTTCCATGAGCTTGCAGACACAACTGTTAAGCGAGACTGGGCGATTGCTAGATGGCAGTGTTTTATCTTTTCCAGGTTTTGGGGTTGGTACTATAATCGCATCGCGCCATGGCGTTGGGCAAATACCGGAAAACCAAATGCGATTATACATTCGTTGAAGAAATATTTTTCCAGCAGTATCCAAATGGCGAAGCATCTGGTAGTGAATAGAATCAGGTCCAGGAGCGCTGTCGTGAGAATCTGAAATCGCACTTTCAAGTTCATCCACGCTACATGAACTATTGTATATTTCAGAGCCCGCAGAAGCAAAATTGACACATTGACGTTCAAAGATTGATTTTCGAGCGAGAAACTCAGCTGGGTAATGATTGGAACTTGAAGTATCCGCAAAAGTGGATTTAGGCCAGAAACAGTGCTAGATTTTGATCTGCCAAATATTTTTCTGACCTTCTCCCATACTTTTGAGACTGTAGTGGAGGTTGTAATGGAAGAAATGTATTTCTGCAATTATGCTATCTCACTGTTCCGAACAATTCTTCTAGCTTTCACATTTTTGCGAACCAGAATCGCTACTACACCACGAGCTTGGGCGTCAGTAGGCACATCAGTACGAAATACTGAGAAACCTCGTAATGAAACAACTTTGGTGTCTTGAAAATGTGTTTCCTGTAAGCAAATGCAAGAGGGAGTCTGATCGGCATTGAGAGCTTTCAATTCTTCAAAATGGCTGGAGAAACCATTACAATTCCATTGTAGTATGGGAGGCATTATTGAGTTATGTAAGATATTTCTTGCTCTGACCGAGAAAGTTTTATAGTTGTTACTTCCATTGGGGAAGAAGATCTCGAAGAATTTGGAAATAATTTTCGGCGAAGTAGAAGGACTTGCCATTAAGGGGGTAGTCCACTCTGGAAATTTCAGAAAATCGATTTTTATTTCTTTAGCTTAAAAAAATACTTTGGAATGTCTACTTTAAGGTAGACATTACCGCAAGTCCGTAAGTAACGTCGTGCAAGAATAACAGGCCGATTAGTGGACCCGTGTCGAGACGCTCCAGGCGCGCTCAGGCAAGCACTCGGAGAACCCGCACTTTACCGACGAATCTTTAAACGCGATTATCTCGAAACGATGTTTTTACAATTGACGGAAGTTCATCCGTTTTAAACGGTGTTTAGATTACTCAATTTGAAACCATTTTTTCTAGTGAAGTACGTAGGCGTTTTTTGAAAGAATCAAAAGTGGATTTTTTGTGCAACCTTTTATCTCCAATTTCAGGGTCAAAAACGGACTGTTTTTTTCAAAACGTCGCCAAATTTTTATTTCTCAACCAAAACAAAAAAGGCTACGTACTTCAACGGGAAATCTATCAGGGAATAACGAAAGCAATTTTTTTTTTGTTTTATCTCCAATGGTGTGACCGGAATCCTTCAATCCAAACGACAACATAAACATGGAGGTCTCCTGCAGAATCTGGTGTAGCGGCCAAAGGAGTGACTGGATATTAATAAAAAAAAATTTCTTTAAAGAAGATATTCCAATGATTACAACCATGCATTCCATTTTTACAATTATCGTTATTTACCCTTAAAAAAATTCGCAAAAATGACCTATTTTTCATGCCGCCGGAGTGTACTACCCCCTTAATAGAAATATACTTAACATTGAATAAATCACATGAACACTTGAATGACCTCGAAACCTACATCAGATTTTGCAAACTAGAAACACACTTCCCTAAAATGATGCCTACTCAAATCCTGCAACGATTCTTAAAACACATGAATCAAGGCGAATTAAATTTAAATATCCTGGACAAACTAATCAAAATCAAATGTGCTTTGGATGAAAATTATAGAATCATTAATTTCATTGAAATTCCCAAATTTAATACTAAATATCTGCAGTGTCATGGACCGAACTTTCTTATACGCATATGGGTTAAACCAAATCCTGTAACAAGTCAGGTCCGCGGATGTTAAACGCTTTCTTAATTTATTGTTTTCCGGTTCTTTGTTCCGTAAATGGTCTTTTCTAAATTTTTGTCTTGTGTCCATATCCGCCCTGCACAAGTGGGCAGTCAAGGAATGGTGCTCCCGGCCAGGGCATCGCTTTTCTTCGAACTGCACATTTGTCAGTTTTGTTTAAATGTCAAGTTAATGTTCTTTTTCTTGGAAATTGGGTATGACATCCGCTGATCTGGCTTGGGTACAAGGTTGTGGGTGGGCTACCACCCTTCAACCCTCGGACCTGGAGGACCAAAAACGACGCCAAGAGCGGCAGTCTGGGTCCGGGTCTCGAGAAGTCGCGACGTAATTTTTTTGTTAACTTTTCATATATGTTCTTGCTAACTTTGTTTTTATGTGTATCGTTCTATGTATCGATTGTCTTTTATTTTTTTTAACTGTTAATTAAACTTTATTATCATTTTTCTCTTATCAAATAATTCTTTCATTTGGAGTTTTCTGTGGGTGATTGTGGTCTGTAAACCTGAGTAACTCAGAAGCCGCAGGATATAGGAGTAACCAGCGACCTCAGGTAAGAGAACCGAAACATACTAGTGTAATAGAATAATCTTCGCCAAAACCCCCGCTCGTTGTTACATTGGCGCAACCGGTAGGATTGTCGTTTTCCTGCGAATTAATTTGGAAATTTATTATTTGTAAATTACTGCAGCGAACTAAGTTTAAACTTAAGATTATTTTTGGTTCGAGCGGCAATCTAAAAGAATTTACGCTAATTTGTGCGTCGATTAATGAGATAGATATTCACTTTTATTTTTGCAGTTTCGTGATAGTATAAAATATCACTGTCAATTTAGTCAAACTATATTAAAGTTAAAATGCCTGAAGTTACTGCCACTACGACACTCTCCGCATCGGGTCATCTACCCGTAAGCACAGTCACAACACACGCCATGTTGAATACCAAAACGGTGGTAACGTCTAATATATACAATAGTCCGCAGGTAGCTATTTCAATACCTTATGTACCGGCGTATTACGCACCTATGTCGCAAGGCCCTCCGTTTAATACATCCTTGGAAAATCCAACGGTAAATATGTTCACAAGTGTCGCGAGCGCATCTAACTTACAATGGGCACCTCCAGTCACGTATTCAGGCCCTACGTTACCCGACCCGTACTCGCCCTATTGGTTTTCTTTGCAAGCGCAACCACCGGTTTTCGATAAAGAGGCGTTCAGCCTGTTGCGAGGTATAGAACAATATGCGGGTGGCGCTGATTTAGAACCATTTTTCGACAACGTAGTGGCGGTAGCCGGTTATTTACATTGGTTCGACTACCAGGTAGTACAAGCGATGACGCATAAATTACGTGGTCCCCCTCATACCTTGTATTACTCACTACCCGCGACCAGATGCCCTAAAACCGCGGACGAGATGCGTAATTGGTTAATATCAATGTATGGAAAACGGGTGGAGACTGTACGTGATGAACCCCAATTAAAAAAAATATTTCGTCAAAGAAATGAACCCTTAAGGTCTTTTGCAACCAGATTAGAGGTCGCTGCTGACCAAATTTATCACATTACTTCGGTTTCCCCCGAAGAGATGTTGCGCTCACAAATAAAAAGGGACATTATCCTTATAAAACAGTTTTTTGAAGGTCTAGATATTAGATTGACGAAATTTGTCGTTTTAAGAATTTTGAAACAATTCAAGAAGCTCTCCCTTACGCTGAACATTGCGAGCAAGTCTTGTCGCGACCTTACAAAGAGACACTTGCAGACGCGCAGCAAAAGCACCCCATCCGACAAGTAGCAACAACGTCTAATGTTCAATCCCTCCAAAAGCCGACGTTTAAACAGAACGACATGAACAGTAAACCGGTTTCAAATGGCAGCCCAAATTTAAATCGACGAAAGAGTCCGACGACCATACAAAAATATCCGCAAATGAGCGGCCGTTGTTTTAATTGTGGATTAAAGAATCATATATTCCGTGAGTGCCGAATTCCTAAACAAGAGTTTTGTTATGCGTGTTTAAGTGCTGGTCACCGAGCCGAATCCGATAAGTGTTCTTTAAACTCCAAAACTGTCTCTCCAGCGACCCAGGGGGAGACAGCATAATTCATAGTCGAAAAATAATGGTGCCTAGGGTGACCGGGTCCGAAGGAGAGAAAGTAAAAATTATTAATTTAATGTTAAACGAAATATGTCACACGTTTCTGGTGGATTCAGGAGCCGCAGTGTCTTTGTTAAAGAAAAATGTTGTCCTAAACCATAAATAAGTTATTGAGACCACGAACGATAAAATTGTAGACATATCGGGTAATGCCTTGAATCGAGAAGGAATTACACACGCCGAACTGTCAGTTGGTAACGTTAAGGTTAAACATCGTTTTTTAGTTTGTCAAGACAATTTAAATATTGGTTCAGACGGGTTGTTAGGTGCAGATTTTTTAGACAGTCACCAGGCGGTATTAGATTTTTCAACAGATACATTTTATTTTTATAATACGGCACTAAAGATGTTAAATATTAAAGACAGTATAATTTCTCCTTTTGTTAACAATAACGAGGTAAGCGAAGTATCGCCTATACCTGCTAGTCGGATCGGATTCGGTAGTACAGACGCACCACCCTTAGACTCACCCCCGCGGGAAGCCGTGGTCAGGCTCACACAAGCCATTGTGTTACCTCCTCGTCACACCATCTTTTGCGAAGGAACGGTAAAGAAAAACACGCCTTGTGGCACTTATGTCATTGAACCAAGCGATCTCGGAATACATGGAGTTTTGACTGCCTGCGTTATAGTAAAAATAACAAATAATCAAAACTCCATTCCACTTAAATTGATTAACGTTAGCCCCCACGCAGTGGATATTGGTAAAAGAACACCCATAGGTGTAGCAATGGAAGCAAGCGAGTCTGCAGAGAACCCTCTGGAGAAACCTTCCATTGCCCGTTTAGCTAAAGAGACCAATCCGGTTATGGACTCTTTAGATTTAAGCCACATTCCGGAAAATGAACGGAATAAGTTTCGCGATTTTTTAAAGTCATACGGGGATATCTTTGCCAATAAAGATAAAAGGTTAAGCGCTACCAGTAGGGTTAAGCATCGCGTTGATACTGTGACCGCCCCACCAGTGGCGCGCGCCCCTTATAGAGTTCCTTTCGCGCGGAGACAAATACTCCAGGATCAGATTGCTGACATGTTGAAGGATGACATAATCAAGCCTTCCGTTTCCCCGTGGTCCACTCCAGTGTTGTTAGTAGAGAAGAAGGCGGCAGAAGAGGAAAGTAATATACGTTTTTGTATTGATTACCGTGCACTTAATCAAGTCACTAAACGTGATTTCTTTCCCATACCAAATCTTCAAGATACTCTCGATCAGTTAGGCAACGCAAAACGTTTCACAACGCTGGACCTTACCAAAGGTTACTGGCAAGTAGAGGTCGACCCGCGAGATCGTGAAAAAACTGCTTTTTCAGTACCTTGGGGGCATTACGAATGTAAGCGGATGCCGTTCGGACTAGCAAATAGCCCTAGTACCAGGCAACGGCTAATGTACGCCGTTTTGGCAGGGTTGACAGGTTCTCATTGTTTCGTCTATTTAGATGATATTATTTGTTTTAGTTCAGATGATTATGAGGAACATGTAGATAAATTGAGGGACATATTTGATCGTCTACGCTCAGCGAATTTAGTTTTGAATCCAAAAAAATGTAGATTTATGGCAGAGGAAACGAATTATCTGGGTCACGTCGTAGGTAGATTAGGTATCAGACCGGACCCAGATAAAATTTCGACAATTAAAACTTATCCAACACCAAGTTCAGTCACAGAAATTAGATCTTTCTTAGGTTTAATCGGTTTTTATCGTAGGTTTATCGATCATTTCGCTGAAACAGCAAAACCACTTACACGTCTTACGAAGAAAAATATACGATTTTCATGGACAACCGATGCTCAAGAAGCTTATGAAAAATTACGCGACGCGCTTTGTCAGGAGCCAATTTTAAAGTTTCCTGATTTTGATAGAGAGTTTATTCTTAGCACGGACGCGTCTGGTTTCGCAATTAGCGCTATTTTAAGTCAAAGCTACGACGGAAGCGAGTTACCAGTGGCGTACGCCAGTAGGCAACTGACCGAAGCGGAAACGAATTATAGTACCACTGACCGCGAAGGTTTAGCTCTTGTTTGGGGTATCAGACACTACCATTGTTTTCTTTACGGTCGTCATTTTAAAGCCATTGTTGATCATCAACCATTAAAATGGCAAATGAACACTCGCGATCCTTGCAATCGACTGACACGTTGGTCCTTATTTCTTTCGAAATACGATTTTGACGTTACTTATCGACCGGGTACAAAACACGCGAACGCGGACGCGCTTTCGCGGATTAAACCTATCCGATTGATAAGTAAAACAGAATGGCAACCCATTGTGTGGGATCGAGCTACGTTACTTGACGCACAGAAAGCTGATTCGGTTTTGTTCGAAATCATGGCAAATGTAGAAAGCAACACTAGCGCTGATTACTACCTAGACGATGACGGTGTCCTTTTTTATAAACCAAAAACGGATGAGGAAAATGATAGAGTAATGGTTCCGGAAAAGTTACGTGATACGTTCTTACAGATGTGTCATGATTCGCCCCTCTCAGGACATGGTGGCGTGGACAAGACGTACGAACGTTTACGTAAACGGTTTTATTGGGTCGGTATGCAGCGGGACGTAAAACGATACGTTGATACATGTTTAGCCTGCGCGCAACGTAAAACTTCACCCCACCTAAAACCGGCGCCTCTTATTATAGTTAAGCCTACAGAACGCCCGTTTCAAAGAATAGCCATGGATGTAGTAGGCCCGTTAGTTACTAGCAATAACGGTAACCGCTACATTCTGACAGTACAAGATTCTTTCACGCGTCACTTAGAAGCCTTTCCTATGCCTAATCAAACTGCCGCGACCGTCGCGAAACATTTTGTGCTGGGCGTAGTTCTGCGACACGGTGTACCTTAACAACTGTTTGGGTACGAACTTCCTATCGAAAATCATGCGCGAAGTTTGCGCAGTACTACAAATTAAACACTTACGCACTACTGCATACCGTCCACAAACTAACGGTGCACTTGAACGCACCCATCGCACTCTTAAAGATATGCTCTCTCAGTACATCAGTACTAACCATCGAGACTGGGACGAGTGGCTACCGTACGCTGTTTCCGCTTATTGTTCAATGACGCATGCGACGCTCGGAGAAAGTCCCTATTTCTTGTTGTTCGGACGGGATATAGAACTTCCCTATGATGAGCTATTTCGACCCTTACGAACGAAATATGACGCGGACACAAATTATATCAGTGAATTCATGCTGCGACTTAAGATCGCTCATAGACGCGCGCGTGATCACCTAGATAGAGCAACTGACCGCGTGCACGCTCAATTTAACAAGAAAACGGCCCCTCATACTTTTGCTATTGGCTATAAAGTCCTTTTGTTCGATCCCGCGTCTAAAGTCGGGCTTAGTTCAAAGTTAGCCAAACGTTGGACAGGACCGTACCGCATCACGGACCTAGCGGATAAGAATGCGTCAATTAGCAAAATTTTTGGAAAACGTATACAAAAAGTTCATGTAGATAGACTCAAACCGTGCCACGCGAACGTCGAATTTATTAACGAAGAAGTTCCGACTTGGAATGAAAAACGCCCGCACGAACTGCATGTAGCTCAATATATCCCTCCACCGTTGTACCCCCCACCAGTATTGCCTAGTTTAGCAGCTGTCCCACTCCCTATACCTGAGACGGTGGTTGCACCGTCCCCGCCTGCCACCGACATAGAAACTACACTACCTGAGAGTACTGAACCCCTAAGTCCAGCCCTTGTAGTGGAACCGTGCATGTCTACGTCTCTTCAAGCAGTAACCACCACAGTAGTTCCCCGTTATCACACCCGTAGTAGAGGACCAGTGCAAGATGGACCGTGGGTTAGCAAAGAAAGGGTGTAATAATTTTCTGTTCCAGCCACTATATGGAAATGCAGTTTCTACTTATCCTGGGGTGGTTAGCCTTTGCGCATTGCGATATCATTGGTTATGATTGCCAAGATCGAAACACCGAGATTACTCGTATCTCACTCTTGCGAGTCAAGCCATGCCTGGATCCTCGCAACGCTTCAGCAACAACCAATCGAAAGATTCAGTTGGTGCAAGAACGCCGATTCACCGAAGTTCACGTCTATGCGTGCATGGTTACCGTTCAACAGCTGATCCAGCATTGCGGTATGCATTCGCACGCCAGTGCGGTGTCGGGCGGACTCGGCCATTTCGTTCATTACATCCGAGTCGAGGCTTGCCTAAATGCGCACCGTTTCCACCGGTTAGACCTGTCAGGCATTGGCGTAAGGGTCGTGTCTAACATTAATGAGAATGGCACCACCGAAGTCTCCGCTACAATGGAAGGTTTCTTGGATGCTAACGGGCGATGCCAAGGCGTGAAGTATACCGTCAACGAAGTGAGTTACGAGAACGTCGTTGTCAGCGCGGCCATCACTATAAAGCTGCATGACTACACGGCCGTAGCTAACGTAGAAGACAACCAAATTAATCTTCGTTCTGGAACCGTATGTACGTACACGTCTGGGTATTGTTTTGAGGATTTAGCTGGAGAAGTAACTTGGCAGAACAACGAATCCGACAGATGTGCCACAACCGGTATCGATGTCTTGTACGAGGCAGACACCACTGTCTTGACGCTTCCATCATCGGGATCTACCGATATACACCGCTACATCATCGTGGAAGCATACGAAACCGTGTTCGCTCTGCGGTTGATGAAGCAGGAATCGCTATGTCAGCAACCAGCATGGCGCACCGAGCAAAACCGTCTTCTCGTCATCTTTGATAACAGCCTGGGATTTTTCTATCTAAAATCACGCAGGCTGGTTCAGAACACGGACCTTATGACGCAAGTGCTGAGTAAACTGTTGTTTTTGGAAATTGCAGTTAAACGCCAGATGGGCGAAGTCATTTACGACTCTATTCTGAAACGCTGCCGTCTACGTGAAAAGATCCTGCAAAATCGACTGGCTCTTGCACTAGAGTCACCAGATGTCGTGAGCATTCTCGTAAAGGATGCGCCTGGTCATGTTGGTAGGGTCGTGGGCGAAGTACTGTACATAGCGAAGTGCAGCGCCAAGGTTGTGGAGTTCCGCAGGACAAGTTATTGTTACCAGGAACTTCCAATCATGTATCAGAATGCAACCAAATTCCTGACACCAATAACTCATGTCATTCAGGATCATGGAACCAAAGTGAACTACCTAGTGCACCCCCGTCAACGGTGAACAATCACAGCATTGTTAACATTTTGAACAACGAGTGATATCCAGTGTGACCACCCCCAGTGACCCCCCCCCGCGCCTTTTTCTACTGCTAAAGACAATTAAGTTTTTATTTTTAGTTTCGATTTGTAATGTTCATTGTTAAAGTAATAATTCTGTACCGCTGTAAGGTTATAGCGTAAGATTTCTGTATTAGTTTTAAGACACTATTGTCCTAGTTTAAGTAATTTTTCGTTTTGTTATATAATTTAGAATAATTACACCAAATCAAGGCGTAATTATGTCTTAAGGGGGAGTGATGTAACAAGTCAGGTCCGCAGATGTTAAACGTTTTCTTAATTTATTGTTTTCCGGTTCTTTGTTCCGTAAATGGTCTTTTCTAAATTTTTGTCTTGTGTCCATATCCGCCCTGCACAAGTGGGCAGTCAAGGAATGGTGCTCCCGGCCAGGGCATCGCTTTTCTTCGAACTGCACATTTGTCAGTTTTGTTTAAATGTCAAGTTAATGTTCTTTCTCTTGGAAATTGGGTATGACATCCGCTGATCTGGCTTGGGTACAAGGTTGTGGGTGGGCTACCACCCTTCAACCCTCGGACCTGGAGGACCAAAAACGACGCCAAGAGCGGCAGTCTGGGTCCGGGTCTCGAGAAGTCGTGACGTAATTTTTTTGTTAACTTTTCATATATGTTCTTGCTAACTTTGTTTTTATGTGTATCGTTCTATGTATCGATTGTCTTTTATTTTTTTTTAACTGTTAATTAAACTTTATTATCATTTTTCTCTTATCAAATAATTCTTTCATTTGGAGTTTTCTGTGGGTGATTGTGGTCTGTAAACCTGAGTAACTCAGAAGCCGCAGGATATAGGAGTAACCAGCGACCTCAGGTAAGAGAACCGAAACATACTAGTGTAATAGAATAATCTTCGCCAAAACCCCCGCTCGTTGTTACAATCGTAGTTATCTTATTTTTCTAATTTATAATATTTGTTCTAACCTTTAGATCGATTTTACAGTAAATATATTTCTTAGAAACAATATAAAATGTCAAACTTCAAATTATTTAAGTCTATTTTGTTAAACAATTTACGGACGCAGATGATACGTTAAAAATATATATAATAAGCAGAAATTTATTTTGTAACCAGTACTCTTTTTGGAAAAATATTTCAAACAAAAGTTGTGCCAAATATAAATACCTTTAATTCTTGCTCAAGAAATTTTTCTGTAACTGTAACCATTTTTGCGTAATTTCGGAAACTGCAAGAAATGACTAGAGTAAACAGGCACTTCCGCTTTGAATATTTATTTCAAAAATAGGAGGTGCACACCTCAGGCATATGCAAATCTTTAGTTTAAAGTTTCATAATTTTAGCTTCAACCGTTTAGGCTGTAGAGAACATACACACACACACACACATACACAGACACACACACACACACGGACGTCATTCCAAAAATAGTCGGAATCGATTCAGGGAAGGTCAAAACGTATATTTCCGTTAAAATCTCGAGTTCGAAATTTTTCATGATTACAATACTTATACTGCGTACAAGAAAGTAAAAATACGAATAAAAAATATTGACCACAGTACCAACAAAATGAAATGTAAGCGGATGTCTTGATTGGAAACAATGAGGTAAAAACCATCATCACCCCCTGTGCAAAAATAAATAAATTATACTATTGCAATCAACAAACAATGCTACCTAGTAAATGTGCTATTAGATAATAAACACCTGCTGTGGCTTGCACTGAACTTTCTTATACGCATTTTGGTTAGATCATATCACAGTTATACTAATTTTTTAATTAATAATATGTTACTAACCTTTGGAACACTTTATCATTAAATTATTTCGTAGACTAAATATTAATTTAAGTTTTTTGTTTTTCTGTAAAATAATTGACACAGGCACAGTTGATACAATTTATGTGAAAATAATTATAATAAGATCCAATTTCAATAGGCATTTTCTTGTTTCCGGAACCTTTTTACTTTCTTATACGAAGTATAAGTAAGTATTGTAATCATGAAAAATTTCGATCTCGAGATTTCAACGGAAATATACGTTCCCTGAATCGATTCCAACTATTTTTGGAATGACGTCCGTCTGTGTGTGTGTGTGTGTGTGTGTGTGTGTGTGTATGTTCTCTACAGCCTAAACGGTGGAAGCTAAAATTATGAAACTTTAAACTTAAGATTTGCAAATGCCTGGGGTGTGCACCTTCTATTTTTGAACAAAATATTCAAACCGGAAGTGCCTGTTTACTTTAGACATTTTTGGCAGTTTCTGCAATTACTCAAAAATCGTTACAGATACAGACAAATTTTATAAACAAAAATTAAAGGTATTTATATTTAGCACAACTTTTGTTCGAATTTTTTTTCCAAAAAGTGTACTGGTTACAAAATAAATTTATGCGTTTTATATATATTTTTACATAAATCGTATCATCTTCGCCTGTCAATTGTTTGACAAAATAGACGTAAATAATTTGAAGTTTGACATTTAATATATATTCTAAGAAATATATTTAGTGTAAAAGCGATCTAAAGGTTAGAACAAATATTATAAATTAGAAAAATAATGTAACTACGATATGGTTTAACCCATATGCGTATAAGAAAGTTCGGTGCATGACACTGCAGATATTTTGAAATAAATTTCAAACAAAAGTTATGCGAAATATGAATGAATACCTTTAATTTTTATTGCAACAATTTTTCAGTATCTTCAACCATTTTTGTGTATTTACTGAAATTGCTATATAAGACAAACGCACGCACACACACACACACACACACACACACACACACACACACACTCACACACATACACACACACACACACAGACACACTCTCACACTTACACATTCACACACTCACTCATTCACACACTCACACACTCATACAGCTATACGCTCACCACACACTCACGCTCACACACTTATACTAACACACACACACACACACACACACACACAGACACAGGCAGACATCATTCCAAAAATAGTTGGAGTCAATTTAGGGAAGCTCAAAACGTAAATTTCCGTTAAAATTTTGAGATCGAAATATATCATTACATTACATTACATTTATAACTTAAACTACGTATAAGAGTTAATATTGTTCTGTGTTATAAATCTCGTGAGTTTCATTCATCATATCCTCGCTGCATCAATTAACCCCCGACCCAGTTTTGAGAGCTAGCCGGAAAACTATTTGTATGGCCTCGTCAGAGGAGGCGTTACAACTATTTGAAATTCAATAATATATCGTATACTGTAGAATACACAAACACAATCATATACAAAAAATATAACCACACACACAGGCCTCATTTAAAATAAAGTCAACATATACTTTATTATTTGTAGTATTAGTTATAAAATAATATAATATTTTTAAAACTTTTTAAAACTCTTGAAAAATTATAATATATAGAGAGAAGAAAAAAAGATACAGGAACAATTAATAACATTTACATCTGCTACTTTATATATAATGATTAGTATTTTTTATTAATTGTCACGGTAATTTTTAATTTGTCATTATCGACATATTTTGAGATTGTTTCGTCAGTCATTTTGATCTGCCAATCGCAATAAAGACTATCTTCAGTTGCTAATACATTATAGTAAAATCTAGGGCTTAAATTATTTAACATCACAGAACAAGTGTAATAACGCAAATATGCTTTAGGAATCGGTGACCACACATTTAAATAATACAGAAAATCATTTTTGTTTGTGATAAGCTGGCAATGTAAAGCACCATATTCACTCCTAATAATAAATTGAATGTCCATCGTTAAACTGTAGTCCATCTCGAACGTATCTCCAGATAAATATGTAACATCCGAATGCGAAAGTTGGTAATGTTTCTCTAAAGTACCGTTAGTAACCATCGCACAAATATTACATAACCTTTCAAAGTTGCAATAATATCTCGTATGTGCAAAATTTTCATGAGTTTTCCCCAAGAATCTACATTTAGATATAGTACAAACTTGTTTATTATTAATGCACCCTAGACAAAACCATTCGCCTTCGTCATAGGTAGCAACTGTATTAGTAATGGTTGTAAGACATTGACAACGAAACATTTCTACAACACAAGTATGCTTCGTATGTGGCTTCACTCTTTCAATTAATGAATTCACTGTTAGAGTGAAAGTAATTGCTCTATAGCACAGACAAAATATACACAGACGTATAACGTAATGCATAAACTATGCAGCGCTTAATATTGTAGTACCATTGCCGCACCCGAGGGGGCTGCTGTTAATACCATTGCCGGACTAGAGATGGCAAACACTATACCCCTGAAGCTAAAACCATACATGTTCGACAGTTTCCGTTTTATTTCGATAAGAAATCTGATCTTATATTGAATAGTTCGTGAATTTTTACGGATTGTTTCATTTGTATACAATTGCATATATATTTAGTGGGTGATTTTTTTGTTATATTTATATCAATTCCAAATTTATTTAAAATTAATATAGGATGTCTGGTCAGAAGAGTGTTTATTTTAATTGTAAAAATTGTCGTATGGACCATCCCAAATTATCGTTTTTTAAATTACCAGTCAAAGATAAAATAAAGTGTGAATTATGGGTCGCAAGAAGTGGTAATAAGTTTTCTATACTAATAGTTATGCAATACTATTTCGTTAAATAATTTCTAAATAACTACAAGTTTCAAATAATTTAATTATACAATTATTTATTTTCAGGAAATTCATTACTTATCGATATGCCTTTTGCTAAGCTTCAACGTAAACTGATTTTTGCGGATCATTTCAATTCCGATTCATTTGTTAATTCTTCGCGAAATGAATTGTGTGTCAATGCTGTACCGGTACAAGTATTAGAGATTAATTCTAATTTAATCCCATTATCACCATTAAAATTTAAAGTAGTGTCTCCTAAACTCAAATACAGTAATTTATATTCAGATGAAATTAATTTGCCTTCAACACCGGAAAGTCAGCCAACAATCAGTGAAGCTGCACAACAATGGTCATCTAATCCTTTGTGTTCCCCAGATTTAGCTTGCCGAAAAAAATTATTTTCTGATACTGAAACTCCGCGAGAGCAATCACTTCGTAAAAAATTAAAACGTGTTCAGCTTTTAAATAAAAATAAACGATCATTGTTATGTAATACTAAAAAATTTAAGAAAGAGAGAAAATCAAAATTTGATATTCTTTCCGATATCAATAACTTTAATTTTAAATCAGAATATTCTAGGGTATTGGTACAAATGCAAATGTGTCATGGCGCTAAAAACCAATGGGCCAAAATGGAAAAAAAATTTTTCTCTATGTTTTTATTTCAAATCACCTTCAGCCTATAATTTTTTTATAAGTGTTGGTATAATACTCCCGGCTATTTCAACAATAAAGTCGTGGATAACAAAGTCAAAATTTAAAACTGGTTTTAGTCCAACCCTTTTTCAACAAATAGGATTTAAGGCATCATCAATGTCTGATACAGAAAAATGTTGCGTTGCAGCCTTTGATGAAATGGCATTAAAAAAATTTTTGGAGTATATTAAACAATTTGATATGATTGAAGGTTTTGAAGACTTAGGACCATTCATATCTGCTAGCAGTGTTAGGAATACTGAATTAACAAAATTAATTGTAATGTGTATAGAAAATTTGATAAAAACCGGTTTAACTCCTAAAGCATTTGTTTGCGATCAAGGGTCGAATAATAGAAGCGCTCTTGATAATTTAAATGTTAACGTGGACAGGCCTTATTTTACTGTTAATAATCAACAAATATATGTCATATACGATGTGCCACATCTATTCAAAAGTGTTCGAAATAATTGGTTAAATTGTAATTTTATTTAATATGGCAATAAAGTATCGTTCACAGACGTAATACAAACTTATAATATAGATAAATGTAGTCAACTAGCGAGATCGAACTGCAAATTAACAGAAGCTCATAAAAATCCAAATAACTTTCAAAAAATGAATTGTAAATTAGCTTTACAAATCTTTAGCCATAGTGTAGCTGCTTCTATTAGAACAGCCATCGGCACAGGTGAACTTAAAAGTGATACCGGTGTTCACACGGCTGATTTTATTTTGCAAATGAACATATTATTTGATTCACTAAACAGTCATACCCTCTTTGATAAAAATCCCAATAAATGTGCAATTTCAGAGAAATCTCCGAATATGATAAATATTTTAAACGAGGGATATGATATGATGAATAATATTCAAAAATTAAATCCACGATGTCCACGCCAACCTGATTGTTTTACCGGACTAAAATTGACTATAAATTCAATTTTAATGTTATCGAATTCGGAACTGAAGTTAAATAACCAGCAGTTTATAACAACAGCAAAATTGAATCAGGACTTTCATGAAAATACATTGGCAATGATACGCCAACGAGGCGGCTTTAATTTTAATCCAACCGTTAAAACATTTAGAACAAGTCTACGTGTTATTGCAATAACTAATTTGATGAAACCCCCAGAATCTTCAAATAGTTTAGATGATATAGACGAAAACTTAGAATTGATTACTTCTAATGATCAATTAAATAAAGAACCATGCGAAAATAATAATGAAATTATAATAAATAATATTCAAGTTCCAGATTGCCCCGAGCACCCATTAAATATTCCTGCTCATCAAGTAGATAAACATAATTTAGAATCATGTTCCGTGTTATATTTTGCTAGTTATTTAGCTTTTAAAGGCATAGGTAAATTTAAATGTATCGATTGTAAGGCACAATTAATTCGTGAAAACGAAAGTATTACAGACAAAAATGAATTATTAATAATTGAAAAAACGTTCAGCTCTAAAATTCCTTTAGGCAGTCTTCAAAAACCTTCAAAATCATTAATAAATATAGCATTTTTAAGTTAACAAATTTTCTCTAAAGAATTTGAAAAGATTAAACATTTGAATTTTCTTAAACGGAGGTTAATAAACAAAATTATTTTTAATATAAACAATATGTATCAGGGCTGACTTGACGAAGCCGATACATGCTATGACCATAAATTATAACTTATTAATTTATTAATTAACGCCAAAATTTATAAAGAATGTAAATGGATTTCAGAAGAAGCAAGAAATAATAAAAGTACCGCAAAAAGGAAATTGAGTATTATATCCAACAAATAAAATTCAAATCAAAATTAATTTACAATCAAATATAAAATATAGTAATATTTATTTAAATATTGCGGTTGAACACATTATATTATTTTAAATGCCTTTAAACTCTCAGTAAATTTATCTTTTTTAATTAATATATATTATGTTATTATTGTGGTAATAGTTAGGTAGTTGTCATTAAACATTTGGGTGCCACATTGATGAGTAAACCTATTTGATTTAGTGACAACTCTTTCGATAATGTTTATATTACTTCTACTTCGGCAGGTTAAATTATCCGACTATATCTCTATTAATACTTTTACCCAAAAGTATCCCATGTTTCCATCCCATCCCGGCAAGAGTTAAATTAGTTATTTAAAAACATGTTTCAAATTTAGTTGGCTTGAAAGATTGTTTTATAATAAAACAAATCAGCTTCCACCTCTTCGTCGTTCTTGCCGGACAACAATACACGTAAAGTAAAGCAAGTCAAATTTGAATACGTGAATTGTTGACAAAGAGAAGCTGAAATTAAACCATCACAAAGTTTTTCATTAAACTTTTTTGCATGTTTGCGCTTTATAATATGTAAAATACATAAAATATTGTAATTTGTAACATATTTTTATAAAAGTCTATTCATAATTTTTTATAATTTTTTTAATTGCGTATAAATTGTACTGTCGTATTTCCCCGTCTTAGTATTAAGATGCATGTTCCGTTCTATTATTTTTCTTTGTATACTATATTTTCCATTGTATCCGAGGTTAAAATGAATGTAAAAATATTGAAACGTCATGTTGAAATATCCATGCATATATACAAAAGTTATAGTTATAAACCTTCCGAGACCGTAGACATAATAAAGAGCCCGATTTAATATAAAACTTGTATTGTTATTTATTAATTAGATCCCAAAACCTAATACGTTAGCACATATATATTGGTAAATATTAAAAATATAAAATTTTGCTTACGAAAATATCAAAAACTCTTTCTAACGTATTGCTACATTATTAGAATCAAACGTTCGACTTTCTCAAGGCTGTATTTGCTACTACAATGTTTATAATATTCATTCTACAATGGATGCATCAGTGTTTGATAAGTAAATGCTGATGTCTCACTATTAAGTTATTAAAGAGCCAGACAACATATTAATAAACAGAATTGTAGATGATAGGCACAAAAATTATAATATTGCTTTGTAATCCTTTGTTAAATAAAATCAATATTTTTTAAAAAGGATATTACCGAGTTCAAATCTTATCTTTTATTAAAATCAAGAAAATGTTTCGTGATTATGATATATATATATATATATAAATATATATATATATATATATATATATATATATATATATATATATATATATATATATATATATATATATATATATATATATATATATATATATATATATATATATATATATATATATATATATATATATATATATATATATATAAATATATAAATATATATATAAATATATATATATATATATATATATATATATATATATATATATATATATATATATTTATAAGAGCGCTTTTTCTAACGTAATTATAGATCGGTTATAAAATACAATATAAACAGTTTTAGAAGAACAATACTAAAGTCTAATTAAAGTCATTACGATTAATATGTATAAATGACTGGTTGACCTGATGCTAAGACATCCTACGATCACATTGATGGTTATAACGGCGCCTAAGGTTTTGGGCGTCGCCTTGGTATCCTTCACACTCAACAATTAGCAATCCGCCATCAACATACAGCATTGGTTTGACCAACAGCATCGCTCGTCCCTTGGACCGCGTCACCCCTCGTATGCACTCACACATGCACAATTCACCCTCTCACAACCATAGTGCACAGTCTCACGCATCAACGGTGACTGTTCTACTTAAGAAAGATATAGTTCAACGTCTGTTTACAGTGAAATTTTAAGAACACAGGACCGTTATAAATTAATGCCTTACAGTCGACCAATCCGGACTATACTTCGTCCTTGAAGAATTAATTCACATTTGCAAATAACTGACCGTCTATGCGGTCGGAGACATTTCACCATCTCACAGTAGACTTCAGGATACTACCAGATATCTATTACTACATGAATTCCCTAACAGGTCCAATCCTGTAACCACCAGGCACACCCTGTTAGGCAGACAACCACAAGTAGGTCCAACCCTGGTCAAAGCCAGGTCCACCCTACTTGGACGTTGTTTCATCAAAAACCACTTCTTTTAAACAGCCATCATCTACCCGGGACATAACACAAGTCATGACGGTATCACACCAGATGAACACAAAATATAGGCTGCAAAAGAAACTCCTCGATCCGCCAACATTCTTCAAATATACCAATGTTTTTAAAACTTAATTGGCGTTGACCTTTACTCTTTAAAACTCCATAACGAAAAATAGGAAGATGGAATATTACAACATTTCAATCTCCACCATATCTGACCCGCCAGAAATCTACCTAAATGATCAGATTAATCTACGCAAATCTTCGATACTACAACTAAATTGGAAATCCACTACACTCAATCAAATATATCTAAATCAAATGTAATTTGTTTAATGTAGATAGTCTGAGTAGTAACTAGCTAGGAACAAACGTAGTACAACTCGAAACACTACCACTCAATTAGTAATTTATTGATATGACCATCCACTTTCGACAATTTGTTTATAAGGATGCCGACAAGGCTGGACATCCAACGCAACTTCTGAAATAGGATAAATCATGAAATTAAACTGAACAACAAATGCTTACAACGTATTGATAGAAAAATTAATCAAACGTCCCATGCCTGAAATATGCAATCCAAAAGCAATTACAGAAGCTCATACCTGAGCCAGTAAACAGCGTAGAACAGTAGACAAATTAACCAAAAGTATCACGAAACAGTAGACAAACAATCGCACATGAACAGAACCACCCGTATTCTAAACATAAAATTGTGGTCGTAGTTCCAATCCAATTCGGTATGATTACAGACTGCAAAGCACCACAAACTGTATTTCTACGAATTTCAAAATGGTGGCTCGACTGGCAAGAACACGGCAGAATACAGACCTGAACCTGGATGAATCATGTTGATGATTCCAATCGAAATCGCAAACCAAACAAGAACCACCGGAAGCAATCTGAACTTAAGCATTGGTGTAGAACTTTGTATACTATTCGGACAAAATGCTATGCATTTAAATGGGTTTTTGGTTCCCCTTTTCCCATAAAACACAATCTTAACACAAAAAAAATTATGTAAACCAAAATGTAACAGACAATAACGCAATGTTTTAAGAACACAACACAATATATACTTAAACAATGATATACACTCTCTTGGTGAGTAAGAGCTCTGATAAAACCAATCATGTGTTTCCATGTTATTTAATATTAAATAACATTGTAATAAATGTTAATAAATAAAAAGATTTCAAAATGAAATGAATGGATGCTATCTGAAGAATCAACAGCTGCATAAAATTAAGGAAGTACACAGCGTACTATCACAACCATCAGAAACGGATTACGAACTAAACTTTTACAAAGATAATGCATTTAGAGAAGGACTACTAGACCAAATAACAGCGATAGGCATTCAGTTAGTAGTAGCACAAAAAAATGCGTACTCAGGCTGCACAATCGGCGCATAACGATATGGAACGTTTTTCTGTTCATAATTCATTAAAAAAAATTATTTGAAACGTATTGGCTTCCACGACTGAAACGTGTCACGAGAAATACATAGCAGTTTCACAAAAAACCCTCAGGCAAAAACACGGATTAGCCATTCCAATAGCGAATTTGCCGGTACCTCTTCATACGATTCAAAATAGATCTTTCTGTACCGTTTCTTAAAACCAATCATAAACATTTTCATCCCCCAGTAATTGTCGTTGCATTCACAAAATTAATAAAATCAACCAGATCAATAAGCGATTGAAGAACTGCGTTCACTTCAATATCGTTCACCAAACTTTGTAAAGAAATAGAACCAAGCACATCCTTAATGCTGTTGCAACACCCAGTTCAACGTCATCTTCATCAAACTGTGAAGCACAAGATGAATGGGACACTGAAATTAATTGTAATATTTGTACTCATTAGTACGAAGTACAAAGCTACAAGTAAAACATCTAGTGATCTGCTGTCTGTCTTTAGACCAAGATCAAGAGGTTACTCATAGAAACTAGTGAAATCGAAGCAGTACTATTCAAACGGACCTCAACAAATACGAAAAAGTGCAGAAAAACTCAAAATTGATGTACTAGTTTATAATCTCAGGTTCGACATGAAACGAAAACCTGCACGTAAATACAGATCAGATAATTCTGCTGCAATTGAGAAACAAGCTTCCAGCGAAATATTTGCAATCGCCATATGCTGGAACATTGAAAGAGACAAAAATACTCCCTAATGATTAGTACATTGTAAATCGCAGCAAACGAACAAGATTCGTCAATATTGCTGTCGCAAATCTAATAAAACCACAGGTAACATCAGGTGGGGCACCCGACTATTCATCCGAAAACGAAGTCAGCGATGAAAATTCAAAATCATTGGTGACGAAACCGTATGCCACAGTAATTACAGCCAGCGTAAAATAAATCTGTGGCACAAAGAATTTCTGCGTCTGTATAAGAAAATCTTGGTGATAAGGTTTGTTTATTATTTTTGTCCGTGCCGATAGCGCACGAGTATATGCATTCCTATGACCATGCCATCGAGTATTCAATGGACCCTTTTTGTTTTATACGTAAACATTAGTCTATCGGTACTAAACAATACAGTGGCGCACGAACATATTTAGCTTTAGTATTATTTCGATAAATTGAAATATTTTAAGTGTGATTTCGTAAAAACTGGGATACGCAAATCAACTCGAAGAATGCCGATCGGGATACGCAAATCAACTCGAAAAATGCTGATCGGAATACGCAAAACAACTCGAAGAATGCCGATCGGAATACGCAAATCAACTCGTAGAATTCCGATCCCACTTCTGAGATATAAGAGCGCTTTTTCTAACGTAGTTATAGATCGGTTATAAAATACAATATAAACAGTTTTAGAAGAACAATACTAAAGTCTTATTAAAGTCATTACGATTAATATGTATAAATGACTGGTTGACCTGATGCTAAGACATCCTACGATCACATTGATGGTTATAACGGCGCCTAAGGTTTGGGCGTCGCCTTGGTATCCTTCACACTCAACAATTAGCAATCCGCCATCAACATACAGCATTGGTTTGACCAACAGCATCGCTCGTCCCTTGGACCGCGTCACCCCTCGTATGCACTCACACATGCACAATTCACCCACTCACAACCATAGTGCACAGTCTCACGCATCAACGGTGACTGTTCTACTTAAGAAAGATATAGTTCAACGTCTGTTTACAGTGAAATTTTAAGAACACAGGACCGTAATAAACTAATGCCTTACATATTTATATATATATATATATATATATATATATATATATATATATATATATAAATATATAAATATATATATAAATATATATATATATATATATATATATATATATATATATATATATATATATATATATATATATATTTATATATATATATATATATATATATATATATATATATATATATATATATATTTATATATATATTTATATATTATATATATATATATATATATATATATATATATATATATATATATATATATATAATAATAATAATAAATAAAACACTTAGTAAGTTCCACGAATAATTATTTTATTTAACAATCGACGCGTTTCGACTCTACAGTCATCAGCAGGTAATCAGTGTTGCATAGGTTCATCACAACAATGTCTACAAAATCTATCTTTGTTGAGAAAAGCCTGTTGTGTTTGTATTTGTTTCTATAGATTTAATATGTTATTTGAACCTTGTTTTAAAATTTTTATGTATTTCTAATAATATCTATGTAGAAACAGATATTAATACAAATAATAACTGGGTTTATTTAAATTATATCCTGTAATAGAACGGAGTTCGGTTTTAAAGGTAGCTACCAAACTATTCCCGATTCCTTATTTTTTGATAAAAAAATATAAATAAATGCCGATGTTGTTGGGTTCTTTGTGGGATAACCAATAATTCTAATACAGATAGAACCGAATTATATTGATAGAAAACTATTATTTATATTAATTAAATTTAAATGATACAAAAAGGTAATAAAAGTATAATTGCTTACCTTCTTTCACACAAAATTAAAAACACAGCACTTGGAGCGAACGGGCTTTTCACACCGCGAGTTTTATTTTAATTAAATTATTAAATTTCCAAAAAAAATATGAAATGAATTTAAATTAACAAAATTTTACACAAAACCTTTCTGGCTCTTTTAACCAACCAAATAAAAGCTACTTTTATTAAACAACAATAAAATTATACGTTAGACCAAAAATTGAACTTGACTGCTAATCGAGTGCCACCCGTCTGACCATTGGTTTTCGAGCGCCTCTTCGCTAAACCTTCGCGTAACAATTGTTTTTGTAAAGATAAGAGCCCGAGCCAATTACATTCTCGCTCAGGTGAACCCTGGTTCATTACAATCCTTCCTCCTTACAAAAAAAATTGATTTTTCTCACAAGCAATTTTTAAAGAAACTCTAGGTGCATGTCACCCGTCCCTTACATAAATCTTGACAATATTTATTTATCTTAAACTAATTCTAACAATAATACAAATACATATTTGAGAGAGAGAGTTTTACGTTTAGAATTTTTTTTTTTCAAGAATAATCAACTGAAATAGTTATGAATACACAAGAATATTGTACATTATTATTTTGACGAATTGTTTTTTTTTTTTCACTTGTCACATATTATTTTCGTTCTTTTTTTATTTTCTTTAGCCACTGGTGTGAAATTTTCGAGTCTTTTGAATTGTCTTCCTGGATGTTTATTTTCTGTGCCCATTTTTGATTGTGATTAGATAGAGTGAATGTGCATTTTTCGTTCATCTCTCTCCCATGTGGTATTGATATATATATATATATATATATATATATATATATATATATATATATATATATATATATATATATATATATATACATATACATATATATATATATATATATATATATATATATATATATATATATATATATATATATATATATATATATATATATATATACACATACACATACATATATACATTTGGTACATAAAAATTAAAGAAAAGATAATGATTAATATACTAGTAAAATAAAGAATAAAAATATTATATAAAATTTATACAGATAATTATGATTGGTTTAAGTTTTAATTTATCATATTTTAGTATTAATGTTATAAACAGGTTACCAAGTTGCTTTATTACAATAATTTATTCTTATTTATTATTATTTTTATTATATTTCGTTTTTATTATATCCTTTTGGGTAGAACCCATGGTTGTTCCTCCACTGGCCCCCTACTTCGAGTATGATGGTGATCTCTAGAATTATCATGAGATTCCAGTTCAGGGTGAAGAGTATTTTCAATTTCCTCTAAATTTGGTTCTTTATTTCTCCCATTATCCTTCACGTTATCTGTCTCCAAGTTTCAATTTTCGACCTCTTCTTCGTCGTCTGCTTCTTCATTTTCATCTATATATTCGCTAAATTCATTAGTTAGATCTTTTATTTCTTGATGTTTCGCAATATGAATCGCTTTCTCAATAGGTTCCATATAATTTCCAATATTATTGAAACTTTGATCTTGATTGTCTGCTTTTTCAATATTTATATCTTCCTCATCTGATGTTTCTAGAGTGGTATCGGTATCGTAATATTTTTTTAAGCGATTAACATGTACTATATGCTCTTTTCTTCCTTTTACCTCAACTATTCGATATGTAACTGGACCTATACATTCCGTTATTCTGTACGGACCTTTCCAAGCTTTAGCTAATTTTTTTGAGACTCCTATTTTTTTCGCTGGATCGTTTAAGTATACATTGCTTCCTAATTTATATTCAATTGGTTTGCTTTTCTTATTGTAATGATATTCTCTTTTATCAGCCGAAATCTTTAATTTTTCTTGAACTAATTTGAATGTTGAATTTAGTCTCTCCATCAGTTCTGAAGCGTAATTTTCACTATAGTCGTACTTTATTGTGGTTGGCTTAAGGATATCATCATAAGGAAGTTGCATATCACAACCATGCATTAGATAAAAAGGTGTTTCTCCAGTAGATGAGTGTACTGACGCTCGGTATGCCATTAGAACATATGGCAACCATATATCCCAATCTCTTTGTGAGTTAGAAACATAATGGGACAATATGTCTTTAAATACCCTATGAGTCCTTTCTATCATTCCATTGCTCATGGGGTGATAAGGTGTTGTTTGAATTTTTGTTACTCCTAGTAGCTTACAGATGTTTTTCATTAGATTTGAAGTAAAATTTACTCCTTGATCCGTGAGCAATTTTTCTGGTACCCCGTGTCTGCTAAAAATATGCGTCACCAAAGCCTTAGCAACGGTGTCTGCGGTTTGGTCTGGTAGTGGAATAGCTTCTGGATATTTGGTGAAGTAGTCTTGGAACGTAAGAATATATTTGTTTCCACTGTCAGATGTTACCAATGGGCCTACAATATCCATAGCGGTAAGTTCGAATGGACGTCTGATTTCCTCAAATCTTTGTAGTGGAGCTGGACGATTATGAGTGGGTGATTTTCGAGTATTACAAGAATGACATTTTCTGATGTATTCCTTAATATCTGTTCTCATAGTAGGCCAATACATTTTACTTTTTATCAGATTGAATGTTTTAAAATTGCCTTGATGTCCTGCATATGGAAGGTCATGATAATCATGGATGACTTTTTTAATCATTGGCTTTGGAATGTATAACTGATCATAACGCTCCACTTTTTCTTTTGCTTTAAATAATAAACCATCTTCATCCAAGTAAAATGAAATGAAATCCGCTTCTTTTATTATTTTTTTACATATTCTCTTTACATCTTCATCTCTATTTTGTTCTTCTTTAATATGATCCCGATCCCAAGTAGGTAAATAGGGTACATCAATGTTGATAATATTTACAGGAATTCTGCTTAAAGCGTCGGCGTTGTTGTGCTTCTTTCCCGGCCGGTAAATAACTTCAAAATCGTATTCGGATAAGAGTAATGCCCATCTAGCTAATCTAGATGTCGGATCATTTAACGTTAGTAACCATTTCAAAGATTTATGGTCCGTAATCGCTGAAAATCTTCTTCCATATAAATAGCATCTGAAATGTTTGATGCCCCATACAATGGCAAGACATTCGCGTTCTGTTGGAGAATAGTTTTTTTCAGCCGTGTTTAATTGTCTGCTGGCATACGCTATTGGTCTTTCATGATCTCCATCTTTTTGACTGAGAATTGCCCCAATTGCAACCCCGGATGCATCAGTGGACAAGATAAAGGGTTCGGAAAAATTTGGATATTTTAAAATTGGAGGATGACATAATTTATTTTTTAAATGATTGAAAGAATTTTGTGTTTCGTTGGTCCAGTCAAATTTGGTATTCTTCTTTGTCAGTGCGGTTAATGGTATAGCTTCATGGGAGAATTCTGGTACGAATTTTCGATAAAATCCTACTAATCCCAAAAATGCCCGAATTTCCTTTACTGTTTTAGGTCTAGGATAATTTTTTACAATTTCAATTTTTCCTGGATCTGGTTTCACTCCTTGGACTGAGATTATGTGTCCTAAGTATTTTGCTTCCGTTTTTATAAATTCGCACTTTGACGGCTTCAATTTTAAATTTGCTTCTTGCAGCCTTTGAAATACTTCTTCCAATCTCTTCAAATGGTCTTCAAATGTTTTTGAGAATATAATAATATCATCAAGGTACACGAGACAACGTTCACCTGTCATCCCTGATAAAACAGAGTACAGCAATCTTTGAAAAGTACTTGGAGCGTTGACTAGCCCGAATGGCATTCGTTTACATTCATAATGTCCATCTGGTGTTGTGAATGCAGTTTTTTCTTGATCTTCTGGGTTAACTTCTACTTGCCAATATCCACTTGCTAAGTCCAGTATTGTAAAATAATTAGCGTTGCCTAACTGATCTAAAGTCTCCTGTAGATTTGGAATGGGAATGAAATCCCTCTTGGTAATTGTATTCAATTCTCGATAATCAATACAAACTCTTATTTTATTTTCACCCTCGGCTGCCTTTTTAGATACCATAACCACTGGTGCTGACCAGGGCGATTTTGATTCTACGATAACACCTTGCTTCATCATGTCATTTATCTGATTTTTCAATTCTTCCCTTTGACTGTAGGGTATCCTATACGGTGCTTTTGTTATTGGTGGTACATTTTCTGTGATAATGTGATGCTTTACTTGATTAGTGCATCCTAGTTTTGTTCCGTGACTCATAAAAATATGCTGATATTCTTCAAGCAATTTCTCTAACTGTATTCTCTTATTTTCTTCTAAATGCTGAAGAGAGAATTCTAAACTTTTTTCTTCCCTCTCTTCTACATAATTTATATTTTTATTGATTTCAATTTCTGCCGAGTTCATTTTTATTTCTTCGCTGTATCCAACGACGGTGTTCTTAGGTAATTTTACTGTATTGTATGAAACGTTTAAAACACAAACAGTAATTGTCGGTTTTGCTGGTGAAATTAATCTTGCTGCTGTAAGGCCATGAATTAATATTTCAACGGGTTCCACTAGTATATTCTGCACAGGATTCCGGATATCTTGTACAGCTTCGCACACGAACTGACATCTTGGCGGTATATCAATTGAATCTTTTATTCGGACAGAGGATCGGTCAAAACCCCCATCTTTGCTATCAGCCATTATTGACCGTAATGGAGATAACTGTTGATATTTATCGCTTTTGGTTATTTCTTGCTTTAAAACTTTCTTCTGTTCCAATTTCCTTGAAATATTAGCTCTGGGCTTCTCTTGCATCTTCTTTGATTTCTTCGGTTCATCATGTATTTCGGCTTGAACCGTGATTACAGAAAAATCTTCTTCATCGGATTCTACTTCCATTGCTTCTTTTTTCTTCTCATTTTTTTCACAGTTGTTAACTCCGTTTGACTGCGTACTTTCTTGTATCGGGTTTGTCATTTGTTCTATATTTTGAATAACTGGCTTTTTAACGTGATAAACTTGTATCACTATATTTATACTTTCAAAAATTATTTGTAATATTTTCTTAACTCTTGACCATTTCAGTTTATCCAGACCACATCCAATTCTAGGTATTGCTAAATGAGACACGTTGTTTTTCATACAATGTTCTTTTAATTTTAGTAATGACCTTTTTAGATCTGTTAATGTAGGTTTTGTGTAACTGAATTTCTTAGTCACCAAATAATAGATGAATCTTCTTTTATTATTGAACATTCCTAAATTATTTAATACAGCTAATCCACCTTTCTGGATCTTTTGATCCTTTAATATTTTCAAATTTCCAAACTTTTTCTTAAAGCAAACCGCTAGTCCACGGTTCATTCGCAAATCTTGCGCCACGCAATGCGCCAAACAATACTTTTCTGGTGCATCAAATAGACCACCTACTATTTCTTCCATATTTAATTTCTTACACCCTTCTTCTATTTTCGTTTCAGCTGTTTCACTGCTGATTTGATTTTTCTTACTTTCTGTTTTACTATTTTCACTCTTAATTCTGTTTTCTTTATTAACCATTTTTCTCTTTGCTTTGACATTTTTCTTTTCACCGTTTTGTGAAATATTCTGTTTAATTTCTCTAAATAGAGTACAATCTGATTCTTCAATTGTACCTAATGCATATTCACACATTTTTAGTTTTTCTCCCATTAGAACGACATATCCATCGAAGTTTATAGCGGCATTCAGAGCTTTTAAAACATCCCGACCTAGCAACCCTTCAGTTTGAATTGGTAAGGAATCATCACATACCATACAATCAAATGAATGTTGACTATTCTTTAATTGGAATTGAACGTTAGTAAATCCAATGCAGTTTAACTCTTTTCCCGTGATACCTCTTATGATAGTGTCTGATGATGTAAAAATTTTATATCCCCTATTTCGAATTACTCCTTCTTTAATAATTGTAACTGCCGCGCCAGTGTCCACTAAAAAGGTGACATCTCGATCTTGAATTCGGATTTTAATCACGCATGAACCGGAAATATTATATCCGTTTACATTGACATGGCCAGTTGACCATTTTTTTACTGCGAGCGAGGGACGTTGCTCGTTTAAATTACTATTCAAATTTTGTTGCAGCCGTCTTTGCGGATAATATTGCTCATTTGGAGTATACCCTCTCTGGTTTCTATTATAAAAATGGTCTCGCCTATTTTTTGTAAAAACAAAAGTTACATTTGATACGACTTTTCCCCCTACAATCGCGCGCAAAATGTCCCGTATTTCCGCATTTAAAACAATTTAAATCTCTACTTTCATTTTGTAACGAATAATTTTGTGTTTCTAACATAAAAGCATTATTTCCTCTTAACAATCTGCTATTAGCAGTTTCTGCGTGTTGTGCCAATTCGACAACTTCTTCAAATGTATATCTTGGATTTTTGCTGATATCCAAGATAATTAATTTAGCGATGTCTGGATTCACACCCTTTTCAAATTGTTGTATTAAATCACGATCGTGTCGTTGTTTTATTAAATTTTTTTCCTGATCATTAGTAGCAAAACTTAAATTTTCCATTA